>OY979709.1:21081714-21207714 GCA_963855925.1 Inga laurina
TGAATACATCTGCTAGCCTAAGGACATACTAGTCCACTAGGTCTTAAGGCCTCTAGACACATAGGTACACTATAACATAACGGGCATAAGGATCTTATAGTCTAGGGACATTGACCTATGAAATCTTGTACACCAGGTCATACTACCTAGGGAATCCCCCTATGCTTACAAGCACTTCGGGACTTGTTGCCTCAAGCCTCCGCTCGTTACCATTCTTAAATACATAACATTCTGCTAGCCTAAGAACATACATGTCCCCAGGTCTTATGGCCTTAAAATATTCAGTTTATCAACTTTGCTGAATACATATCTAGACTAACGACCTTAGGGTGCATGCCCACAAGGTATTCTGAATTCATTTCAGGCTCTACCTCTTGCTACTCAAACTCTTCATATACTTATGTAATGTTCACAAATCATGCTAAACAAACCATCTCATAACTTAACAATTACCAGCCTAAGGGCATACCGCCTACTAGGTCTTAGGGCGTTTCATAACATAACACTACCTGCCTAAGGACATACTGCCCACTAGGTCTTAAAGAGTTTCATAACTTAACACCGCTTGCCTAAGGACATATTGCCCACTAGGTCTTAAGGAATTTCATAACATTCGTAACATACTTGACATTCATAACATACTTTACATTTGCAACATATTTCCTATATTCATGAAATGAATATACGTAATGGTAAATACATGCATGCAGAACCATTACATAAGATACGAGAGCAAGAGTTGCTTTCCTTTATAACATTAAGCCTGTTCTTTCTTAATTCCCTTCTACTATCTTTCTTTCAACACATAGTGCTGGAGCAACCCATGGCAATACACTGGGTCAAATAAACCCTTCTTCTAAGAAACCCATTCGAAGTGAGACTTATTACAATGCCCCACCTTTGAGAATCGATATCCTAGTAGCTCTACTTTACAGTTCAACGTCATTGCGGCTCTACTCTATGGTACTTTACTCGATGCTTTACTCAGTCCACTATGACTAGTTAGCCCCTCCGTTCTTAACACTCCGTAGGTAGCCCTTTCCAATCAGAACCCCCCATAGGTATTTCTCTCCAATTGACTATCTCTGAATGGAAGTACCATTGTAACGAGAACCTAGATCTTATAAGGTCCCTCTTCCCCTACAATTATGTACTTTGTTTTCCTTAATTTTTCCATCTCATCTGAGGTCATTCTACATAGACTTTCGATATTAGTCCGATTCTAGGTATAATTCTACTTCCCTTACTGGGGTAATATACCTATATCGTACAGCGAATTCATAAGCCTCTAGCATAACTTCTATTATCTGCCTCAGCCATGAGACCATAACTCGAGACTTTTCTCAATCTTTCTATTATTTGTTCTATCAAGGAACAAACTCTTGATCATTCTTCCATAGGAAGATTCTATAATCAAGATCTTTCCCTATGCTAGATCATCAACTAGCAACCTGAAGAAAAACTCATACACAATTTTCATAGATTCTAGTACCTTAAAACATCCGGGTCAATTTGATTGCCTAAAGAATCAATTCAACTATTGTTTGATTCTTAGGTTACAATTCATTGGGTAATAACTCTCTCAATATTAACCCAATTTTCTAAATTCATATTTGAATCTAGAACCTCAACATTACACAGATCAAAAATTATTGTCCTAAATTATACCCATTAGGCATACTAAGATCAGGATTAATAGCACCTGGTCTAACCTTCACAGTATTCAAGTAATATCGTCAAAGCATTACTGAGGGTTCAACATTACCCACAAGATTCACAAGGTTCAATTTTCATCAAGAAATAGAACCATAGTGCAACTTGATTCACATTTTGACCTAAGCACTATTTCATGTTAGATTTGATTCAAACCTATCCTTAACCTTCAATATCATAAGGTGGGATCCTCTAGGATTGATATATGGTAAAATCATCACTCATCATGCATCACCATATAACATACCTTTAACACCACATTGTTACTATGGGTCATTACATAACACAGAGAAACCTCAAAACAATCACTATGCCTCGAGTTTCCATATCATCATCAAATGAACTTTTCTTGGCAGTACTCACTACAACAGAAATGGTTCGGATTAAAAATCAATACTTACCTCACCATCACCATGCCTCTAATCATTCCTTATGTCATTTAAGAACTTTTAATTAGAATTTCATACCTTTAATCAAAAGGCTTCAAATTCCTGAGGTACTTCTCAGGGGTCACCCATCTCAGGATTTCTTTCACCTGAGCATTCTTAACCACGGAGTTATAATGGTATCCGGGGCATTAGTGCTTGTATCGACCCATATATCTCTAGGCATCAGTATCCCACATATCCTCTATCTAAGTATACCATGTTATCCTACCTAAAAATGCTAGATACTGACCCCTCAAGGAAACATAAGTAGTACCAGCTTCTTAGTATATACCCTCTATATGTTCTCATAACACAGGGAAAAATCTGGGACGTACTTTAACTCAATATCAAGAGCCTTAGAGTTAGCAACAGAATCTAAATCTTGCGCTTCTACTTCTATCCTTAAGGTCTCATAGTCATTGTCTCCAGTAGAGGAATCCTTACTAGGACTGGGCATCACTAATATCCCTGTCAAGCATAGCCACTTCCACTATATAAATCGTTGCCCCTTCCTTCAACAAGTTGATTAACAAACAAGGGGTAGTCTAATTCCTTAGGTTCCTTGGATATCTATAACTCCCAGTTATAGTACTAACAAGGAATCACTATACTATTCACATGAGCAGAGAATGTACCTATAGTAAGAACCCTTTGCTTTGACTAAACCTGTATCTATAAGTAGACAATTCCATTACTAGAATCATTGCTCTAATACAAAAAATGTAACGCCTTATTCTCGTAATCGATCGGATGAGCTTACACACAATAAGTCCAAACCACTTTCATAAAATCGTTTTAAATTCCCAATCTCAAGACAAGATTCAAACCTGTAGTTGAGTGGGTTTTCATAATAGTTTTCAAAATCTTGTGAAAGCGTCATTAGTAGTTTGCAACTTCATTACTACTCATAAACTCTCATCTTTATTTAATTCAATCAAAGTAATTCGCTACTCATTTATTTGGCCAAATCATTCCTCTTCTCATTCTTAGTTCATTCATTTGCGCATGTGTGTGTGTGAGTGTACAGACAATGTAGCCATAGGCCATAAAAGTGTCAAAACCCATTACAAGCATTATAGACATATCATGTATGTCATATACAATTCCTCAAAATTCAACAACCAACATAAGTCCTAAGCCTTTATCTACATGCTCTAGCCATCCTTGTTTACCAGATTGCCCTTTGAGCCGCTTACCCTTGCTATAGTCTAATCATTGGAAAGAGTGACTCAAAAGTAATAATTACTTATATGACATATAATTTCACAGAGCATGTAAACAATCATTATATAACATTATTCATAGTAGTCATACATTGTTGACATTCTTACTAATCGTAACATTCATAACATTCTTGACATTCTTGACAATCTGTACATTCATAACATTCTTAACATTCATGACAATTGATGATATGCATATACATACAAAGCATTATACATGATATAAGAAAAGAAGTCACTACCTTGGTCTTTTCGGTCTTGTTCTTGTATTGTTTTCTTATGCTTAGGGTAGATATTAACTGCTATAAATTATAATTAAGGATGACGAGTTATTACCTATTCCAATTCTTTAATAACTCCAAAGTACTTACGTTGGTTATCATTTGAGTCCTTAAAGTAGCTATTAGAAGCTCCAAAAAATGCCTAAAAGGGTTATGGAGAGGTAGACCAGTCACCGCCTTTCAAAAATACAAAATGCTAAAATTGGGTGTTAGCGGGGGCTAAAGAATTCTCTGACTGCAGCCAAGAAAAGGTCAAAAACAGTTTGACTATGGCCAAGAACAGGTCAAAAGCTTTGTGGCTACAGCTATGAAATTGTCCTGTTTCTTGTCTGAACTTCCAAAAATCATAATTAAATCTACAAAAATCAAAATGGAGTGGTTTAAAGTTTTATGGAAAGCTCTTTAAGTCCTTATGAAAGAAAAATATGCACCACTGATATCTACAACCACAAAATTATAGAATTTCATGAATTCCTGCACTGTTCCAGATTACATTCCCAGAACAAGGCACAACTTCAAAAATCCATAACTTTCAATCCATTAGTCCAAATTACTTATAATACCTATCAAATTAAAGCCTAGGATGTCTATTTTAATCTTAAAAAGTTTCATAACATTTGGACCAGGGTTTACCATTCAAAATATCACCACAAATAGACTGCCTCCCAGAAACTTCAATCTAGCAATCAACATTCCACTATCAAACATGTCTAATATCATCACTAATCCTCATAGATCATCATTTTCATGAGTAAAACAACATATAGCCTTAAAATCATAGCTTGGATGAAATAATAGGGCAGCCTAAGAAATGCTCAAAGCTTAACAAAACCACAAATCAATTGGTTCAAATTGAAGCTTATACATACCTCTACTCAATCTAGAACCGGTTCTTGATGTTGGCAGCACCTCCCCTAGGTAGCTGGCTCCAAACACCTCTAATCAATAATCCAAAACCATAGAAAGAAAGATCTCATTGAGTAGAGCAATATTAGAGAAGACTCCGGAAGCTGGAAACGCTGAATCGGGGGTGAAACCGGCTTCGGAACTCAAAAATTTCCATTATTCCTTGTTTCTCTTTCCTTTTCCATTTTCCAACTATTTTTCCCCTCTATTTCAAGTGGTAGATGAAAATGAGGAGGAGAGAGAGACCTTTAGATGATTATCATAATTTAACACAACAATTAGCCCACAAGGTGCCAAGTGTCACATTCTTGTGGCTCCTTGAAAAGCAAGTTGTTAAGTAGTCAACTATGCTTGGTTTACTTGGGTTAAACTTTCTTTTTCCCTACTTTAGCAACATTAATCCCAATTAAAGGGAAAAATAATGGATGCTTGATTTATTAGTCAAATGACCATTTTACCCTTACATTTATTTCCATTTTCACACTGGCTGCAAAACTAGGCAGAATTTTCATCAAAATTTGAAAATTCATATATTTATTTATAGATATCCAATTAGTGTGATTCTAAAGGCTATGTGACCTTTATTAAGTTTATTTCCAAGGAAAAATATAGACTTTAGCCAACTAAAAACTCATAATTCCCACAATTATTATTTTTGGATGCTGCCATTGAAAATCGCCAGTATCACTGGGCTAACTTCAAAAATATATAACTCTTTGTGTACAGCTCCAAATGACCTATATGACATATCAAATTAAAGCTTGATAAGTCTACTTCTATACTGGACAATATCATAAGAATTGAACATCATTTTCCTATTCAAAAGTGTCACCCAACTAGACTGCTGCACAGGAAAAATGCATTGGCAGCAATCCTCATTCCCAGGACTCTTGCTAAACTAGGGCTTAGCAGTCCATTTGATTCAGGCTTATTCTTAAGCCTCTAATCCCAAAATTTGGGATATTACACTATGCTCATCTATCCTTGATCTGAGCTTCTTCAATTGCTACTCTCAGATCATTATATGTCTCACTAACATTATTACTACTGATCAAAATCTGCTTAGACAGATTAAGATCTCTGAAATCCTCGATCAGTTTCTTTTCCTCATGAATCATCATGGCTACTACCCATACTATTTTACGGCACAATGTGTAAAGAACGACATTAGCATTTCCTGGATGATACTTTATCTCCATCCATCTACACTATTTCATATTCAATTCTTTTGATCATATAAATATTTTAAACTCTTGTTGTCGCAGTATAGTTCTACGGTCGCACCATAGAGACAATGATTATCCCAAATTTTATATATTTTATCCCACCTTATTCATTTATTTTAGGGACTATTTTAGGCTAATTTGGATTTATTAGATAATATTTGGATAGTTAGCCAATTTTAGTAAATAATATAAATCTGAATTGATTATGATATTTTTGGGCTTAAATTGGTAATATCTTAATTGTTATCTTATGATTGGATAATATTTTCAAGTATATGATAGATCACGATTTTATTTAATTCTTGCAAGACAAGGAAAAGCATATTAGAAGATCTTACGGTGTAGAAATTTTCTTAAAAGCTAAAAGAATATTCAATAGTTGAATTTTATTTGGGCTTTTGAAATTTTAATGGGCTTCAGTTGGTACCCAAAAACTCTCCCCTCCTTTCTTAAAAATTAACCTAGCAGCCACGAGGAAAAGGGAGGCTGGAGACATAGCAGCTGGACCAAATCACGCACTCGTACACGCTGAGAGGAGACGGACTAATGCTGAGGGGACAACGCCGAGACGCACTAATTGACGCAAGCTAGACTGCAGGGACCTCACGCTTTCACTGTTTTCTTCTTTTCGGCTTGGCTCTTCACCAAAGCATTCTTCCTCTTGTACAACAGCTGACCCCACAATCATCAATTCATTCCTTTAATCTTCCTTCCCATTCATGCAGAGCAAGGGTCCAAGCATTATATCAATTAATTCTCAAATTCTT
Organism: Inga laurina; assembly: GCA_963855925.1. Lineage (NCBI taxonomy): Eukaryota > Viridiplantae > Streptophyta > Magnoliopsida > Fabales > Fabaceae > Inga > Inga laurina. Next base: position 21,088,259 of record OY979709.1, read on the forward strand.
TGCAAGATGCCCATAACTTGCTTGAGAGAATTTTCATGGCAGCTTAAATTCTTTTTGGGAGGCAACTTTGGAGAAGCATGGAGGAAGCTAGACCCTATGAGCTTATACTTGAAGACCACAAGGGAGTGTCTTTCTTTTTATCTTTTCTATTCAAAACTTAAGATTATTTATTTTTAAATGATTTTGGGTTGTATTAATTAAGAACAATCTAGTTTTAGATTGTATATTTATTATTGATTTGGATTGAATTGATATTTTGAATTTAATTTGTTCTTAAATGATTGTTGGGATTTTTGTTTGCAAACCTTTGATTGTCAATTAGATTATTAATTGAGTTTTCATTATTAATTTATTTGTCGATTTGGGTTTAATCTCTTGATTGTTTAATTAGGTGATTAATTGTCAAATTGTTTAATTAGGCAATTGTGAACATAATTTCAAAAACTATATTAAACAATTATAATTGGTTTTTAATGGATTTAATTAACCGCCCACCACTTTTTCCATTATGAATTTTCTAGTGCATTAGGTGTTATTAAGCTTGAGGGTTTCCCATGTTTCAATTAGGTGATTAAGTTTATTAATTCCAATTTTTCATCAACTTCCCTTTGGTCTAACAAAATTGAATGGCTAAGAAAGCTAAATCCATGTGAATCCTAAGTTTTCCCCTTCACCATCATAACTGAACTAAACCCTTATTGATTATCTTGCTTTTGATTATTCTCTTTGCTTGGCATTTTAATTCCACTTTCATAAACAACCCCAAAAATTGCATTCAAATTCATATAGATTAGTTTCATTCTCATATAGGTTTTAGAATCAATTGCATTAGTACATTTAGTTAGTCTAATTGCATTTAAGTAATAGTGTCTTGCATTCTAGTTTAGGTATATTCTACAGCATCTTTTATCACTTGAAAATCAATCCTAAAGAAAACTCATAGCTTGCTCCTTGGGAGAATGACCTAGGTTGACCCTAAACTGCATCATAATTTAAGACCTAGTTTAATTTATTGCTCTAGCTACAGAAGCACACATCAGATAGCATCTAAAGATTTTCAGTGCAAACACAATTGCTGCTAACTCAAGATCATGTGTAGAATAATTCTTTTCGTGAGGCTTTAATTGTCTAGACGCATATGCCACAACACGGCCCTCTTGCATCAATACATTTCCCAATCCTTACTGACTGGCATCTGTATAGACAACAAGATCCACAATGAATATGGGATTATCAATATCAGTGCTGACATTAATTTACGTTTCAGCTTGGTGAAGCTCCTCTTACAATTATGGTCCCACAGATAATGTTGAGTTTTTTTTTTCGGTTAACTTTGTCAAAGGCAAAGCTATTCTGGAGAAATTCGATATGAATCTTCAGTAATATCCTACAAGACCCAGAAAACTGCATATTTCAGAAATAGTCTATGGCCTCTTCTAGTTTTGTGCTGCTTACACTTTGCAAGGATCCACTTAAACTCCTTGCTGTGAGACTATATGGCCTAGAAAGCTAACTTCTGAAAGCCAAAACTCATATTTGCTCAGCTTGGCATAGAGTTGCTTAGATTTCAATGTGTTCAATATAGTTCTCAAATGTTGTTCATGTTCTAATTTACTCCGTGAGTATACTAGTATGTTATCAATAGAGACTACCAAGAATTGGTCCAAATATGGATGAAAAATTCGATCATTGTAGCCCATGAACACAATAAGTGCATTGGTTAGCCCAAATGGCATTACAAGAAATTCGTAAGGGCCATATCTGGTCTAGAAAGCAATTTTCAATAAAACTTAATTATGCTTTTACCTTGAGCTGGTGATAACCCAATCTTAAGTCAATTTTTGAAAATACACAGGAACCAGACAACTGATCGAGCAAATAATCTATTCAAGGAAGTGGGTACCTGTTCTTAATGGTTATCTTGTTTAGCTCCTTGCAATCAATACAAAGTCATAGGCTTCCGTCTTTCTTTTTAACAAATAGCACTGGAGCTCCCCATGGGGAAACACTGGGTCTAATGAACCCTGTAACCCCCCTCACAGTAATTATATCCGGATTATGAAATTTAAGTGAAATAGAGACCAATAAGACAAAATCACATTTATAATCACTCATCTCCAAGAGATGGGGTGTCTAAAAAACATTTAAAAGTAGGATTTATCTGGTCTTACATTCACTTTCGAATACAATTACCTATGCAGTTATATCACATAATAAATATCAAAGTGCGTAACCAAAATCCCTGTAACCCTGGGTTACTTATATATATATAATGGGTTTAAAGGTTTCCCAAAATGGGGATTACATATCCAAAATTGTTATATACATTTCATATACATACAGTAATCCCAAAAACCAACTAGATAACCAACATCCAAAATGCAATATGTCCCTACTAGCCCTAACCACTCCTGGTTGGCCACTTCCCTTTCGAGCCACTGCCCTATCTGAAAATGTTAGTCATTTGGAAAGAGTGAGATTCTAAAGAATCCCAGTAGTAACAAATCACTCATATAATATATAAACATAAGGCATGTAATGTTATCATGTTCACCCACATCATTAGCAACACAGTGATCTATGGCTCGCGCCACAGACGACAACACTCACGACTGTATCCCAATGCACTATGCCTGCTTTTGCGGCAATCACAATGACAGCTTTCACTGCAAACACTATGCCCACTTTAATGGTAATCACTATGCTAGCTTTCACTATAATCACAATGCCCGCTTCCGCAGTAATCACTATGCAACAGCATCACAATGCACAAAGTATCTCAAAGCATAATGTATCACAAGGCATAATGCTCCACAATGCACAAAGCTCCATAAGGCACAATGCTCCACAATGTATCTCAATGCATCTCAAAGCAGCAGCAGTAGCAAACAATGCATGATAGGCAAACATACAATACATTTACACAAAGTATAAGAGAGGAGTCACTACCTGAATCTTTCCTGACGTTCTTTAGCACAGTGGGCTCACGAGTCTGACAGATATCAAATCCTATACCAATTTAGGGACAATTGATTAATCTCTTTTCCAAATGCATATTTCCATAATACTCTAAGTTGGTTATCATTTAAGACTCTTTAGGTGGTTAATAGAGGCCTAAACATATGCCTAAAAGTTTGGAAGAAACTACCTTGAAGACCCCTTTTTCCAAAGCAAAACAATGACTTTCAGCTGGCTCACTTGAGTGAAGATGACCTCATTCAAGTGATGAAAAACTCATGCTCTAGTGAGAACAGCTCTCACTCAGGAGTGTTTGACAATGAATAGCTACTTCGGCCAGAAAGTGCTCACATCACTCGAGCATAAGGCTTTGCACTCGGGTGATGACTCTAAATCCACTCGAGTCCTCGAAAGTGCAACACAAGAAGTGACAACCCGAGAGCACATGCAATCATCAGAGGGAAAAGCTCACTCGAGCATACCCCCAGTGCTCAGGTGAGAAGGCTTCACTTGCGAGTGTCAGAACACACTCTTGGACATCAACCAGCGAGTTACAACCCGAGAGCAACCCTAACCAAGAACTTATACCATCACTCAAGTGATCTCGTGCTCACTCGAGTGATCATAACATCACCCAAGGTGAAGGAAGCGCACTCGAGCCCTCATCATGAGAACCCAGGCAAAACACGAAGCAGAAAGACAAAACACAAGACAGTACTCAAGTGAGTTCCTCCCTCACTCGAGTGAGGCTATCAGATTGCCAGATCGCATCAACTGACAAAATTTCCCAGATTGGCCAAAAACACACCCAATGGTTCCCAAACTCCATACAAAGCCCATACTCACTCAAAATGACTTAAGGAACCCAATGGTAACCTCCAAAACACCCAAATACTATTTTAACCACCATCTATACCCTTGAGTCTCTATGACACACAATACCCAAATTTCATTCAATACTCTTCCAACCTTCAAAACCATATCAAATACCCAAAGAACCTCACAATGAACTAATCCAACCATCATTCACTATGAAATTCACACATTCCAAAATAACCATAAATCAAGGAAAATTTCTAGAATTTCTCAAACTTATCCAAAACTCATAACATATATATCAAAAAGCATCAAATGCTTACCTCTTCACTCTGCCAAATCCAGAATCTTGATTTTCCAACTTTCAATTTCGTCCAACACTCAAATCACCGCCTTTCAAGATTCTGAAATCACCACAATGGAGCTCTCAATAAGGTGCACAACATTAGAGAAGAGGATTAGGGCATTAGAGACCAATTAGAACATCAAAATCTCACCTTTCTTCTTCCTTTTCTTCTTGGTCACCGGAAATAATGGAGAGAAGAGAGAGATGAGGAGATGTGAGATGGAGATGATGATAATGAAGTGTGTACACTTCCCTTGCCCATACTCCCACCTCAACCGAATAGGAGAGAGAAGAGAGAGAAAAGTGAATTTTTGTCCTCTTGTGCCACATCCAATGGTCCACACAATGCCACATATCACCATTATACTCACTCCTTTAATGAGCTCACACAAGCTTAATGCACAGGATTTCGACCCATGATCAATAAATCTCAACCATTGATCTCTAATCACCAAATACACCTATATCAAATTTACATCACATTTATACAAAAGTGTTTAATTACACTAATTACAATCAATATCAGAGTCATTAGCCCTTAATCCCAAATTGGGTCATTACAAACCCTTTTTCTAGCAATTCTTCATTCTGCTTTTTCAAGTATGCCATTTATTTGGCGCCATTCTAATGGTTCTTTCGATATTGGTTCTGCTCCAGGCTTAAGGTCAATCGTAAATTCTACTTCCTTATCCGGAAGTAATCCATGGATATCTTCCAGAAATACCTCGGGAAACTCATTTACCATAGGGATATTTTCAAATACTATTCCATCTTCTAATTTTATGGAAAAGAATACCATGTACCCTTAACAACCTTTATACAACCATCTCTTAGCCTCGACTGCTGAAAGAAAGTTAAGGTTAATTTCTATATTGACTTGGGGTTATGGATTAAGGTAAATAACCTTTTAGTTCCACAATCTAGCAATACATTATTTACTATCAACCAATCAATACCCAAAATAATTTCCAAACCTTGCAGTGGTAAACAAATCAAATCCACCACTAATTCATGCCCCTTGGCATTTATTATGCAATTCAAACAGACATCAGTTGTGACAACTCTAACACCCCTTGGTGGAGACACAACTAGGTCATATGAAAATTTGTGCACTCTCAGGCCTACCATCTCACACAATTATATGTAATAAATGAATGACTAGCACCTAAATCATACATTACTTGTACTAAATTGCCATCAAGGTAAACCGTACCTTAAATCAGTTTAGGAGATTTGCTGGCTTCCTCCTGAGTATTCGTATACACTCTGCCCTATACTCTTGGTATGGGCTTAGTAGGATGTTACTACTACTGTGGGCAATTAATAGCATAATGCCATGACCTACTGCAGATATAACAAGTTATCGACCAGGTTAGGGCCTAAGTTGCTGATGAAGCCTGCTATAATGGAGCACCATTACATGTTTTTCCAGGATGGTGTGGCTTTTGGCAAAACCAACATGTTCTGCCTTGTGGCGGTCTTTGATTACCAGGACCTCCAGCCTTGTATGGCTTCTTATTTCCACCCCTGGGTGGTCCACTTAGTTCTTTTTGTTTCTAGGAAGAACTCCTATTACCAGATGCACCCTTAGTATTGGTATTTCTGTCTGAGTACAAGCTCAGCAAATTATTCTCAGTGATTTGGCATTCTTCCACTGCTTTATTGAATCTGTAAAATATCACGCCCTTATTTTAATTTCACCTTTACCAGAGTATTCACAGAAAATGATATGCAGTTTAGTGGGCAACACAGGAATAGCATAAATATACTGATACGCTCGAATACAGAAATTCCCCATAGGGGTTCGTACATAATAATTACTATCAATGTAGTCGCACAAGGCCACCAGAGTGTCTAAACTCGTCCGAGTGAAACAAAGACATTTTCCCATCTTCGTTCCACCACCGCAATCCCCTCGTACGGTTCTTTTTTTTATTCTTAGCGTATCTTATATCTCCTCCTGACTAAATTGTTGATAGGGGAGGGTGAGATTCAGGAGAATCTCAGTAGAAAAATAGTACCAATATGCATGCAAGATAAATGCTTAATGCATGACATGCTTGCATTACATAAACTCATGCTAACACAATGACATATCTGTGTACTCAATGTTTCAAACAACATACTGATGGGCATAACATAAATAGAAACAGAGCTTCCATCATTCATATGTTTCACATAATCAAGCAAAGCATTAGCATGCATCAATACACCAGCACAAATATCAAATACACGCAGGAAGGTGAGTTCCCTACCTCAAGTCTTTTCTCCTCGATTTGCGTGCCTCGTAATCGTGCCAACCCCTAGGGCGATCAACTCTATCCTACAATTCCAAATGTACCATTTAGACACTTTCATAGTGTTGCTAGTAGTAATATTAGCCTTTGGTGAAAATTTATCAAAATGCCCTTGGGACCCCAGCCCGGCCCTGCCATACCCAGTCCGACCATACTTTTGCTGAAATTTTGACTAGGGCTATTCTAACATATTCTCTCCTAAGGGATCCATTTCTGGTCTCAAAATTATCAAATTCACTGCCATATGACAAAAATGCCTTTGGCAGCCCTTATTTTAGTGTTTCAAGGGCGTTTTCGTAATTATGCTTTTTCAGCTTTTTCCGAAAAAGTGACAAACTGTAATCCCACATAATTTCCCCTCCTGAACTCAATGAAACCATCAAATTATTGAAAATACAACTCTAAGGCCTATTTCTAGAGCTCGCTGAAACTTATAGGAACTTCGGGAAAAATTGGGATTTTTCAATTCTAACTCCGCAGATGTATTTCTTTCTACTCCTAATCACTTTATCAACTATTTAATTAGGTTACAACTACCTTTAAAACCCAATTTTGGCAGCATAACCCCTAGGCACACGCGTTTCCAAAATCTCAAACCAATGGCAATCCGGCAAAATTTCACAGATTAAATTGCCCACAGCTACCAAAATAAGCAATATACGAAAGTTTGGAAGTTACCTCAGGCTCCTTCTGGGTTTTCCCTAATATGGCTAAAAACCCTAGCCTTAGAACACCCGAATTTTTGCTCCACAAAACTTGAAGAACATAGAAGAATAGCTTAGGAGCAGAGTTATACGCGTTACGTAAGGATTTACCAAAGAAATAAACTTATCGTAAAAGTTCTCTTCTCCTTCTCTCTCTAGATTTTCTCAAACTTTCTCTCTCTATTTTTAGCTGAAAAACACGTCAGTTATGGTTGAGGAAAAAGATGGGAATTATTTTATAATATTTAGAGTATCCCTTATTTATTTTCCCATTTTCGGATTTTTCAGAAATTCTGGCAGATTTTCTGCCTAAACTGTGAAAAATCATAAAAAATTCTAGAAAAATCAAATTGGAGTGATTCCAAAGGAAATAGAACCCTTATTGAGTCTAGTTTCAAGGAAAAATATAGCCTTTTTCTAGTTGGAAGCACAAAATTCCCAGAATTTTAATCTTTGCCTGCTGTTGCAGAAACTCTCCAGTTTTTCTGGGCTAAATTCAAAAATTCATATATTTTTTTATATAGCTCTAATTGAGTCATATGACATATCAAATTAAAGCTTAGGATGTTTACTTTCACCTTGTAAAATATCATAATTTTATATTATCATTTGGTTATACAAAATCACATGATAAGCTCACTGCCTCATAGGCAATTTCACCAAAAACATTGTGTACCTTTAATTTCTAATATCACATGACCAAAATTAACATTAGTGTTGACCAAATATTATTTTCATATATTCTTCTACTTTGGACCTCAATATTGGGATTTCTAGAAAACCCAAGAGTTAATTTCATTTTTGTACACAAATTGCCCATACTCTTTAATTCACCAAATTTCTCATACTCTTTAATTTACCATTTTATTCCCTTTAATACCTCACAGATATAAGAAACGTTAGGGAATAAGTTTGACATATCTCAATTTTATTATATATTTTTATACTTTATTTGAGGATTTTGTCATTCTTATAAAGTTTAAAATGCCTTCTTTGTGATTAAATTGGCATTAAGAGTAAATACATTGAATTAAACTAAAAAGGGAAAAATTGTCATAAAAAATGTAATTACTCTTAATGATTTATTTTTGAGAAGATTTGAAGTTGTGTTTATTATTTTTAATTGTAGGTGCTTCAAAAATGGGATTAAAATGGAAAATGGCAGTTTGGGGCTCAAATTTACAAAATGTCAGTTTGGTCACACGAATTTTGAAAATGCCAATTTGGTCCACGAGTTCAACTGCTGCGTTTTGGTCAGTACACACTAGGTCTAATTCATATAGCAGCAGAACAGAGAGGTGAAATCATAGAGCCGCAATGCACTACCTCCAACCTTCCTTCTTTGATCATCACCACCTTCATTTTCTTCCTCTCTCTCGTCGGCAACGTCATCCACCACCACAGCCGCCGGTGAGTATCATCTACCACAGTTGCTGCCATAACAGAGCTGAGAGGATCGGAGGAAGCTAAGAGTTGGAAGGGAGGTGGACATTGAACAAAGGAGAGCTCACAGTCGAAAGTTAGGAGAAGGAGCTGAGCGGAAGCAAGCTTCATTTCTCCAACTACACACCTCACCATCATCCTCGCTGCACCTTGCATCACTTCCATCGGCCTCCCTCTATTTTAAACCATTAGAGACCGTAGCTTTCTCTATTCAAACTTGGTTTTATCAGTTTTGTTTTTGGTTCAATCCAGCCCCTGAATTTAATTGGTTTAGTGTTAATTGAACATTTTAATATGTGATTTTATGGCTGGATGTTTGAATCTGTGTGATTATATTTGCTGAAGATATTCTCATGATTGGCTAGGCAATTTTGTGCTCTTGGAGATTAGTTGAGCTCACATATACTTCAAAGGGGAGTTTATTTTATCTATAGCTCATTATATTTGTGATTTCTTAGGTTTAAGAATTCATTTATGTAATGAGACTATGATTTTAGTTATGATTTTTATGGATTGAGTTGTTGTGATTTGTAATTTGTAATAAGGATTTGTACTCATCAATATATATGGTTATATATATGTTTCTCTATAATTTTATTGATTTCTATCTATTTAAGATGGTATTATTGGATGGTTTGATTGAAATAGAATTTTAGTTGAACCTAAATATATTGCTTATTCCATAGTCACTCTCTAAGGGGTTTTAATAATGCTTAAATAAATGGGTTCATAAGTTTAAGCATTAGACTCCATGGTAATTGAGGTTTGCTATATTAGAAAACTTAGAAAAACTCATTACACTAAGAGGGCTTAATAGCATTTCAAGGGTAGGGGTTCCTCTCTTGTGATGCTAGACTCAATGGTAATTGAGGTTTGGTATATTAGAAGCTTAGTGAATTAACTCCCAAAATATCTTAATTGAGCAAGGATAGTCATTGAAACCATTTCCAAGAGATTTACTTCATCCATTTCATTCCACCTATCATTTTATATCCAAAAATACCAAAAAAATATTGTAGTGTAGGCATTTACATTTTCTTGCAACTTGTTTGGTATTTAAAATGTTTAAAAATCATTTTTTACTTGTTTTATGCCAATCGTCATACTTAGTTTCTAGGTAATTAATAAAAGACTCTTTTAGAGATGATCCGAGATTGCACCCTATATTGCAATCCTTGGTTTAATTTTTGAAGAGGTTACCAAGGATAAAAGCCGACAAAGCCTAATTCCTTCAAAGTTCAAGACACCTGTTGTAACCCCCTCATGGTAATTATATCCAGATTATGAAATTTAGGTGAAATAGAGACTAATAAGGTAAAATCACATTTATAATCACTCATTTCCAAGAGATGGGGTGTCCAAACAAAACGTTTAAAAATAGAATTCATATTATCTCACATTCACCTCCGAATACAATTACCTATGCTCTGGTCGTGGCTGTCCACACTCAACGGATGTATGCCCTACTTGCTTACATTTAAAACAAATCACCCGACCATCACAAGTCTTGCCATGATGAGGCCTATTACACCGTGGACATGTCCATACAAAAGGAGATCTCTGCTTATCTCAGCTCCCAGATTGATAAGGCTTCTTACTACCACATCTGAATGAAGAGGATGATCCCGAGCCCTTTCGCTTCTGAGAAGCATTGCCCTTACTGGGCTCACTATTACCACTAGCAGTCTGAGCCAGATACAACTCTCTCACATCACTCTCTGTAATCCGACATTCCTCAACTGCCTTGTTGAACTCAGAAAACTGATGGGTGGCTATTCTCTTCCTCATATCACGCCTCAAACCCCGTATAAGCAAGTCCGAGCTCAACTCCTCGTCATCCATCTTCCGTAAATAGGATGAATACCGAGATAAACAGACGAAACGAGACAGGTACTCATCAAACGACCTCGTGTCCCCTTGCTTGATGTTCAGGAACTCAGTCTCCTTCTCAAGCCTTACTGACTTAGGAAAATATTTTTCGTTGAAATGTTGCTAGAATACCTCCCAGGTTAGTGGCATGTTCTTGATCTGTAAGGACAAGGCAATATTCTTCCACCAGCGATCTGCATCTCCCTTGAGTTTATACACTGCTGGCCGGGCTTTCACCTCTAAGGAACACTCTAAGACTTCAAAAATCTTCTCAAGACGGTTTAGCCAATCTTCAGCCGCCTAAGGATCAAATTTCCCCTTGAATGCCAGAGGTAGGTGCTTACAGAATCTAGAGGCCCAAAACTGAAGATCTCTTTCCTCCCTGGCTGGGACTCCGTATGATTCCTGGTTTGGTCTAGCACGTGGTGGTGATTCAAGTGGTCGTGCCGACCCTTCAGCCGTTTCTTCTCTATGAGTCTCCTCTTACATTTCCTCCCGAGTAGACTGACCTTGGCCTTCACTATTCTTTGTTTTCTCAGCTCTGAGCTCTTCTCTAAGCTCAGCAATCATATCCCGCTGATCCCGAATTAACTCCATCATTTCTTACAACGGGTTCAGTAGATTCTCATTGACAACCTCCACTCAAGATTTACTTGTTATACTCTAAGGCGACCTTTTGTTGTCCTTTTCATTCTACAAATAATTCACCTTATTAATCCAACAATTTGGTATACACATAATCTCACAAATCATATATGTATCCATATAACAAGAATACATGTATATACAGTAATCATTCAAGATGATCTACTATCATTAAGACCACATTATGGGAGCTATCCTAGCAAACTCCACCCTTGCCAGGAACTACAGCTCTGATACCAAAAATATAACCCCCTCATGATAATTATATCCGGATTATGAAATTTAGGTGAAATAGAGACCAATAAGGCAAAATCACATTTATAATCACTCATCTCCAAGAGATGGGGTGCCTAAACAAAACTTTTAAAAATAGAATTCATCTGGTCTCACATTCACTTCCAAATACAACTACCTGTGCAGTTATATCACATAATAAATATCAGAGTGCGTAACCAAAATCCTGACAACCCCAAGTTACTTATATATATATAATGGGTTTAAAGGTTTCCAAAATGGGGATTATATATCCAAAATTGTTATATACATCTCATATACATACAGTAATCCCAAAAGCCAACTAGATAACCAATATCTAAAATGCAAAATGTCCCTAAAGCCCTAACCACTCCTAATTGGCCACTTCCCTTTCGAGCCACTTGCCCTGTCTGAAAATGTTAGTCATTGGAAAGAGTGAGATTCTAAAGAATCTTAGTAGTAACAAATCACTCATACAATATAAAAACACAAGGCATGTATGTTGATCATGTTCAGCAACAACACTATGAGTCATGGCTCGCGCCATAACCGACAGCACTCACGACATATCACAATGTACTATGCCTGCTTGCGCGGTAATCACAATGACAGTTTTCACTACAAACACTATGCCAGCTTTCGCTATAATCACTATGCCCGCTTCCGCGGTAATCACTATGCAGCAACATCACAAGGCACAAAGTATCTCAAAGCACAATGTATCACAAGGCACAAAGCTCCACAATGCACAAAGTTCCACAAGGCACAAAGCTCCACAAGGCATCTCAATGTATCTCAAAGCAGCAGCAATACAATGCATGATAGGCAAACATACAATACATTTACACAAAGTATAAGAGCGGAATCACTACCTATATCTTTCCTGACGTTCTTTGGCACAGTGGGCTCATGTGTCTAACAGATATCAAATCCTATATCAATTTAGGTACAATTGATTAATCTCTTTCCCAAAGACTTATTTCCATAATACTTTAAGTTGGTTGTCATTTAGGACTCTTTAAGTGATTATTAAAAGCCTAAACATATGCCTAAAAAAGGGTTGGAAAAACTACCTTGAAGACCCTCTTTCTGAAAGGTAAAACAGTTATTTTTGGCTTACTCACTTGAGTAAAGATGACCTCACTCAAGTGATGAAAGACTCGTGCTCGAGTGAGAATGGCTCTCACTCGCTAGTGTTTGACGGTGAGCAGCTACTTCAGCCATAAAGTGCTCACATCACTCGAGGATAAGGCTTTGCACTCGAGTATGACTCCAAATCTACTCGAGTCCCCAAAAGTACAACACAAAGAGTGACAACCCGAAAGCACAGACAACATCAGAGGGAAAAGCTCACTCGAGCATACCCCCCAGAACTCAAGTGAGAAGGTTTAACTTGCGAGTGTTAGAGCACACTCTTGAACATCAACCAGCGAGTGACAACCTGAGGGCAATCCTAACCAAGACTCACACCATCACTCGAGTGATCCTATGCTCACTCGAGTGATCACCAACATCACTCGCGGTAACAGAAATGCACTCGAGCCCCCCTCATGAGAACCTGGCAAAACACAAAGAGAAAAGGGAAGATACACTGCAGATCGTAGCAACTGATAGAATTTCCCAGATTGGTTAAAATTACACCCAATGGTTCCCAAACTCCACATAAAGCTCATACTTACTCAAAATGACATAGGGAACCTATTGGTAACCTTCAAAACACTCAAATACCATTTTAACCACAATTTATGCCCTTAGGTCTCTATGACACGCAATACCCAATTCCAATCAACACACCTCCCAAACTTCAAAACCATATCAAATACTCAAAGAACTTCACAATGAACTAATCGCAACACCATCCACTATGAAATTCACACATTCCAAAATGGGCATAAAACCAGGGCAAATTTCCAGAATTTCTCAAACTTATTCAAAAATCATAACATATATGTCAAAAAGCATCAAATGCTTACCTCTTCACTTTGCCAAAATCAGAATCTTGATTCTCAAACTTCCAAATTGCTTCAACACACAAATCACTACCTTTCCAAATTCTGAAAACACCAAAATGGAGCTCTTAATGATGTGCACAACATTAGAGAAGAGGTTTAGAGCATTAGAGATCAACTAACACATCAAAATCTCACTTTCCTTCTTTCTTTTCTTCTTGGTCGCCGAAAAGAATAGAGAAAGAGAGAGATGATGAGAGATGGAATAGATGATGATGATATTTCTTTTCCCTTGTGCCCATACCTCTACCAAAAAAGAGAGAAAAGGGAGAGAGAAAAAGTGGATTTTTTTCTCATAGCATAATCCAATGGTCCACCAAATGCCACATGTCAACATCCTGTCCACTCCCTCTATAAGCTTACACAAGCTTAATACACAGGATCCAGACCCATATGCAATAAATCTCCTCCCTTGATCTTTAATCTCCAAATATACTCATATAAAATTTACATTATATTTCTACAAAAGTACTTAATTACAATCAATATTAGAGTCATTAGCCCTTAATCCCAAATTGGGTCATTACACCTGCTAAACTAGGGCTTAGCAGTCCGCTTAATTTAGGATTATTCCAAAGCATCCAATCCCAAATTAGGGATATTACATTTCTCCCCCGTACAATGGATTTCGTCCTCGAAATTTGATACACTACTTGGGACATAACCTCGGACGCCTCTTCATGACGGCTTCTATTTCACAAATTACTTCTCACTGGGACAATCCCTTCTAAATTACTTGCACGAACATAATCGTCGCAAGCTCCCGATCATGAATGACTAGCTCATTTCATAAGACCTCAACAGTTAGGAGGTATATGCCACTACTATTTTCAATCTAGTCACTCTGAATAACTCACTCACATTACCAAAGATTCACCACACACAAATGACAGCTTCTACTGTGTTTATGTATACCTCAGCTTATGATGTATCCACTTTCACAGCATTACCCTCACCCGTACACCCACCAGTGACTCCACTAGTGGTAACCAGGACTTTTGAATATTAACCACAACATCACTTCACCGTATCAACTTTCACGGTGTTACCTTTACCCATACACCCACTAATGACTCCGCTAGTAGTAACCGGGACTTTCAGGCATTAACAATAACATTACTTTATCGTATTAACTTTCACGGCATTACCTGCACCCGTACACCCACCAGTGACTGCTAGTAGTAACCGGGACTTTTGGACATTAACAGCAACATCAGGCCGCTCCATAATCTCAATCTCTTCTATCTGAAGTACCCTACTATAACAACCTACCTAGAGTCTCAGTCTCTTCTATCCAGGAGGCCGACCAGGAGTATCAACCTCCCATCCCACCCTCATCCTCTTTCACATAATCAAGTAAAGCATTAGCATGCATTAATACACCAGCACAAATATCAAATACACGCAGGATAGGCAAGTTCCTACCTTAAGTCTTTTCTCCTCGATTTGTACCCTTCGTAATGCATGCCAACCCTTCAGGCTCTTAACTCGGTCCTACAATTCTAAATGTACCATTCAGACACTTTCATAGTATTTCTAGTGGTAATATTAGCCTATGGTGACAATTTACCAAAATGCCCCCGGGACCCCAGCCCGGCCCGCGGTACCTGATCCATTTCTAAAGCATAATGAAACCATCAAATCATTGAAAATCCAACTCTAAGGCCCATTTCTAGAGCTAGCTAAAACTTATAAGAACTCCAGGAAAAATTGGGGTTTTTCGATTCTAACTCCGCAGACGTATTTCTTTCCACTCCTAATCACTTTATCAGCTATTTAATTAGGTTACAACTACCTTTAAGACCCAATTTTGGCAGCATAACCCCTAGGCACACGCGTTTCCAAAATGTCAAACCAATGGCAATCCGGCAAAATTTCACAAATTAAATTGCCCATAGCTACCAAAATAAGCAATATACGAAAGTTTGGAAGTTACCTCAAGCTCTTTCTGGGTTTTCCCTAATATGGCTAAAAACCCTAGCCTTAAAACACCTGAATTTGTTCTCCACAAATCTTGAAGAACATAGAAGAATAGCTTAGGAGTAGAGTTATACACGTTAGGTAAGGATTTACCAAAGAAATCGACTTACCGTAAAAGTTCTCTTCTCCTTCTCTCTCTAGATTTTCTCAAACTTTCTCTCTCTATTTTCAGCTGAAAAACACATCAGTTATGTCTGAGGAAGATGATGGGAATTATTTTATAATATTTTGGAATATCCCTCATTTATTTTCCCATTTTCAGATTTTTCAGAAATTCTGGCAGATTTTCTGCCTAAACTGTGAAAATCATAAATAATTATAGAAAAATCAAGTTAGAGTGATTCCAAAGGAAATAGAACCCTTATTGAGTCTAGTTTCAAGGAAAAATATAGCCTTTTTTCTAGTTGGAAGCACAAAATTCCCAGAATTTTAATCTTTGCCTGTTGTTGCAAAAATATCCCTCATAATTTGTTCTCATTATTTGGCTATACAAAAGCGCATGATAAGCTCACTGCCTCATAGGCGATTTCACCAAAAACATTGTCTACCTTTAATTTCTAATATCTCATGACCAAAATTAACATTAGTATTGGCCAAATATTATTTTCTTATATTCTTCTACTTTGGACCTCAATATTGGGATTTCTAGAAAACCCAAGAGTTAATTTCATTTTTGTACACAAATTTCCCATACTCTTTAATTCACCAAATTTCTCATACTCTTTAATTGACCATTTTATTCCCTTTAATACCTCACAGATATAAGAAACGTTAGGGAATAAGTTCAAGTCACTTGCTAAACCAGAACTTAGCAGTCCACTTAATTTAGGATTATTCTAAAGCCTCCAGTCCCAAAATTCGGGTTATTATATAAAATGTTTGGAGACCTGCTTCTCCTTCTGTTCTTGTTTCAACCCTTGGATCATCATATCTAAGCTCAATTCCTTGTCATCTCAATACTTAAGGTATAATGAGTATCGTGACAACCGAATATAGCGAGCTAAGTACTTGTCAAAGCTCTCTTTATTACCCTGTTGTATAGTCAAGAAGTCTTTTTCCTTTTCCACTATCTCATTCTACTTCCTAGCCCAAAATGATGTGTCAGGGAAAAAGTACATGGTGGTATAAATCCAGATCTCGTCTGGATGGTGTCATGGTGGTATAAATCCAATGCAAAAGTACCAAAATACCCTATCTAAAAAAAGTTTAAGGGGCAAAAATACCCATAAACGTTTTTCAAAAGCAAAAAAATACCCATAATCTTTTTTGAAAAGTGTGTCCACTGCCATAACCTTGTTTTTAGATAAGGGTATTTTGGTACTTTTGCATTGGAATTAACGGCCGTTAGTTAGTTTTAACAGACGAGTCACTTTTGCCCCCTTTTGAAAGTTCATACTTACTTTTACACTCAAAAAATAAGTTATGGTGGTGAATACACTTTTGAGAAAAGTTTATAGGTATTTTTGCCCTTTAACCCAATTTTTTATAAACATAATTTTTTTTTTTCATTTACACACAAATATTCTCCAGGGAGGGAGGCAATCCTGAATACCATTCTCGAAAGAAAAATATAATAGATTATCTAGACTTTTTTTTTAAAGTATATTAACATTATTTGGTTTTTGGTAAAAAATATTATATGGATTTTTATCTTTAAAAACTCACATAAATATATTGTGATGTAAAAATAAACTATGCAAACCTCCTGTGAATTGTTTAAAATTGTATATATTTTTAATTTTTTTTAGATATATACAATCTTTCTTTAACATTTATAATAAATTATAAAAAAATGTGAGTTTTTCTTAAATTATATCATTTTTATTTTTAAATAAAGTCTGTCAATTTTAAAATTTATAATTTTGATAAAAATTGAAAGATGTTGGTGTTATATTTTTCGATAGATAGATACATACGTAAGTTGTAAAAGTGGAGAGAAATTGTGTTGAATTTAATGAAATTGTAAATAAGAAAATCCTATTTAAATCCAGTTGAAATATCAAAATATAAATATAGTTTTACACTTTTTTCTCATTAAGGATTTTTGAATGTTGTTAAAAGACTAGTATGCCACTCTATAATTAAAAAAGGAAAATGGGAAAATTCTTTTTAAAGACAGTTGAATTATTCAAATTTTAAATTAGGTCGTTAAATTTAACAAATTATAAATAAAGACATAGACTTAACATAGGATTTTAGAATTCAACAATTTTACTTTACTACCCCACATTTGATTCTAACGAAAATAGGATTATATGTAACCGGCGCAAAACCTCTCCACTAACCCCTCTATCCATTTCCCTCCACTAAATCAAAACCACAAAGGTTTTTTCTCCACTTCATGCAGTGCCATTTTGCAGAAAAAAATGTTGAAGGTTGTCGGCACTATTGCTCCCTCTCATTCATGAAAAATAAAACCTCACCGCCATGAGCAATCCAGATACACCAAACTTCATCTGTAACTTTGAAAGATTCTAATGAAGCAAATCGATGTCCATAGTTATACCAGACCCATCAATCTTCCTCAATATAGGCACCTATTCCACCTCTGTATTTTCTTTTTTGAGTACGATGTCAAAATAACTGTTCGATTGAAAATCCTCTCCTCTTCATCTGTTTTACCAAATAAGCTTTGAGCTTAAGTGCTTGTTCCACATGTTCCTGCGTTTGTTTTTTGTTTTTCTTTCATTTGGTTGAGTTAGTTTTTTTTTTTTTTGCATAACATTATACCACTGTTTTTCTGCAAAATGGGTTACTGTGCATTAAAGAGGGTTATGAATGAGAGGGAGAAACAGTGCCAAAAGCCTTCAACTTTTTTCCCCCTACAAAATGGCGTCACAGCATCAAGTAGAGGGGAAAACTTCGTGGTTTTGATTTAGTAGAGGGAAATGGATAGAGGGGTCGGTGGAGAGGTTCCACACTAGTTACACATAGGATTATTTTTGTTGGAATTAAATGAGGGGGTAATAAAGTAAGATTATAGAATTCTAAAACCTATTTTATGTCATATGACCTCATTTAGAATTTGTTTAATTTAACAACCCAATTTATAATATGAATAATTTAGCTGTCTTTTAAAAGAATTTTGCCAAGGCAAATTGAAGGTAGGTGTAATGATTATTTCAACTAAATTTAATTGGGATTTTTCCCAATAAAACAATTGAAGAATTAAAGATAAAATAATACACGATAAGGAATCAAATATTTGTAAAATTGATCACCCAACATAATTTGCGAAATCCTAAAGTTAAACTTGATTTTTTTTTAGATGATACTTGTAATGTTTAAAGAAGGGAAAATCTCAATTAAATCTTTTTAAAACAATTGAAACAAAATTAGGCCTACACCTATTTTCAATGTTTTTAACTACATAGGGATATTATGGTCTTTTAACAACATTTAGAAATCCTTAAAGAGGCATCATAGCTTAATTAAGAAATTGTTAAAAATGTATACATGAATTCGTATTTTGGTATTTTGACTGGATTTAAATAGGATTCTTCCTTTTAAAATTCATATTAGTTTTTAAAATAGAATCTGGGAGAAAATGTTGAAAATCTAATTAAAGGCAATTTAATATTTTTAAGTTTTTATTTTGGTAATCGGTCCTTCTAAATAATTACAATTGTTATAATGCTTCCCAATAAATATCATCTTCTTTAGATCCTTCATTCTAAATTTTAGTAAAAAGCTAAACGCGAAATTGATTACAATTAATTTGACGTAGTAAATAGTTGCAACTGACATAGTCAATTAATTTGAGGAACGGTCAAAAGATAAAATATTAATTTTTTTTATACACGGATAAAATATTAATTTTAGTTAATCTTAAGTTTCAAATCAACATTTTGCAAACCAAGGTACATAAATAAAATGAAATGAAAAAATAATAGTGTAATATTCCTGAAATTTTTGATCAATTTGTTAAAATATTGATGAAATTTGAAAATCGAAAAAAAAAATGACAACAAAATAAGTAATAGAAATTAGTAAAATTTAAAGCATGAAAAAGAAAAAATTCAATAGCGCAAGAAAATTGTTTGAGGGAGGTAATAAATGGAAAAACAGAAACCAGTAGAGGAAACGCGTAAACAAGGAGGGGAAAAAAAGGAAATACAAAGGAAGAAATTACCTGATTAAATCGTTGAGGCGATCATAAACAATTTTTTCGCAAACAAACGATTAATAACCAGTCAACTATATTTCAGTGACATTTAGTTGGGAAAAAAATTAAATGATAATTATGATAATTAACGTTTATTATATATTTACATAGTATTGTAATTGATGTAAGTTAATGGGGCGGACATGTGATAAGGAGAAGGGATTACTATAACATCCTAATTTCTATATTAGGATTTAATTAAAAATAAAAAAATTAATTATGATAAAGAAATTTATCATGTAATTATTAGGATAAAAATAATTTATCCAAAACAAAGTTTATAAAAGAATAAGTTTTAAAAAATATATATAAAATAAAAGGAAAAAAGCATTTTTATAAAAAAACAGAAATTAAAATAAAATAGAGAGAGAGAGAGAGAGAGAGAGAGAGAGAGAGAGAAGTAGCTAGCCAAAAAGCAAAAAAAAAGAAATGAATGTAAGAAAAATAAAAAGGGCGAAAAGGTTAGAGGAGTAAAAAAACAAACAAAAACAAAAGAGCACCACTTTCCTTTAATTTATATAATTAAGATAATTATTCTAATAACTCAAAGAGTTACTAATGTGTAGTAAATTGATTGTTATAGATTAATTATGGCTTGTGTTTAAGCTCTTGGATTAGGAGTATTGTGATATTACTTTGTTTTGGTGAGAGGTAACCAATTTCCTCTTGTTGTGTATGCTTGTATGATGTTTATAAGTGATTTTTAACTATATAGAACTATAAATTTGCTATTGGTTTGTGATATGAGTTATGAAACTATGTTGTTAACGAAATTGTCTTGTGGGACGTATTTTCATTGAGTAATGGCTAGTGACATAATATATATAAATTGATATTAATTTATGAGATTGGAAAATTTGTGTTGACAACTTGTGCATTGATAATGGCATTTGATAACCCATTGTAATTATATCTCTTGAGTATTGATATGAGAGGGGATGGTGGACGTTGATTTGATGGGAGGTTGTTCATAGAGGAAATAAGAGCGTGAATTCTTTTACAAAAAGAGGAAATAAGGTTGTGGCCTTTCAGGTGTACACTGGTTAGTCATTTGACCCTTTTATGTTTAGTAGGGCCTTAACAGCCTACTAATACATTAGAGAGGGAACCCATGGTTCGGTCTTGTGCTTTGTGGATTTTGGCTAGTCCATATCACTTTATCAGTAAGCTTGTTATGTTGAACTACCGCTCACATGGGTGAGTACTAGCCCATATGTTTGTTAGAGGAAATAAGAAATGATAGAGAATAAATTCTTGTGTATTGATTTTTGTTCACCCATGTGATAAATATGAGAATGAGATTATACTATTATGAATTGATATACATGTAACCATGTGACATTTTTGATAATGCTAAGAATTTATAACTCTCACACTTGACACTTCATAAGCACTTACTCGTATACCCGATGAGATGGATTGTTAGTTGCTGAAACTTTTGTCTCACCTCGTTAATTTAACCAAATCATTTATTTAATGCTTTCTCATTAATTGACGAAATTCATCAAGGTCCAATAATATTGTCAGCGGCTCAGGCGGAGAGAAGTATAAGGAAAGGTTGTGAAAGCCTTTGTAGTGTTTTTCTCAATTCAAGTAGAATCAAAGGGAAGTATTAAGTAGAATGAAGTGGTTAAAGATTTTCCCGATGTGTTCCCTAAAGAGTTGACCGGATTACCTCCAAAGCGAGAAGTTGAGTTCTTTATTGAATTAGCGCTAGGGATAGAATCGATCTCTAAGTCTCCTACTGAATGTCACCTTCAGTGTTGGCCAAATTAAAGAAGCAAATTAAGGATTTGTTAGTGAAGGGTTTTATCTGGCTGAGTGTATCTCCATGGGGTTTTCTAGTTCTATTTGTGAAGAAAGATGGTAGGTTGAGGCTTTGTAGTGATTTCAACAGCTGAATAAAGTCACTATCAAGAATAAGTATCCATTGCCGATGATAGATTTGTTATATCTGCTTGTGGGTTTGTCGGTGTTTTCAAAAATTGACTTGAGATTGAGTTATCATCAGTTGAGGGTAAAGTCAAAAGATATTCTGAAGCCTGCTTTTCATACTAGATATGGCTATTATGAGTTCCTTATCATGCATTTTGGGCTAACCAATACTCTGATAGTGTTCATGGATTATATGAATCAGATCTTCATACCGTATCTAGATCAATTTGTGGTGGTGTTTATTGATAATATCCTTATCTATTTGAAGAATGAGGAGGAGCACCAAGGACATCTTCGAATAGTATTGCAAATTCTGAGAGAGTATCAGTTGTATTCAAAGTTGAATAAATGTGAATTTTGGCCGAGAGAAGTGAAGTTTTTGGGTCATGTGGTCTCAACAGATGGAATAGCAGTAGACCTCAACAAGGTTGATGTTGTCTTGAAGTGGGAACCACCTTATTCCATGACCAAGGTGCACAATTTTGTGGAGCTAGCAGGTTATTACTGCATTTTTATAGAAGGATTCTCTCATATTGTTGCACCACTCACCAAATAACTAAGAAGAGCAGCCGTTTATTTGGGATGAGAAGTTTGAGACAGTTTTTCAAAGGTTCAAGACTCAATTGACCACCGTTTATTTGTAGCTATGGTTTTTGCCCTGAAGATTTGGAGGCATTACCTATATAGATCCCAATTTGAGATCTTTAGTGACCATAAAAGCTTGAAGTATCTTGTGGATTAGAAGGAGTTGAACAACTGGCAGAAAAGATGGATAGAGTAATTGAAAGATTATGATTTTGAGTTGAAGTACCATATAGGGAAGGTGAATGTAGTTGTAGAAGCTTTAAGGCAGAAGTCAGTGCACATGTTTCATATGTGCCACTAAGCATAACCTCCTAGAAGGGTTACCAAAGGTTCATCTTGAACCAGAATCATAGGTGATTATAAGTATAGTACTTGGGGATTTTGACTCTTACACTAGTACAAAATAGAAGATTTAGACCGGTTCTAAGGGGATAAGGTCTAAAAGGTAAGTGCGATGACAATTTTGTAATTATAAAGAACATATGAGACCGGTTCAACTAATATAACGTCTAAAATATATCATTTAGACCGGTTATAAATAGAACTGGTCTAAAAAAGTATATTTTATAGACCGGTTCTCTTTATAACCGGTCTAAATGAATTTTTAGCATTAAAAGTAATTTTTTTAAAAAATTTCAGCACTTTTAGACCGATTATTCCTTATAACTGGTCTAAAAAATGTAACTTTTTAGACCGGTTATAAATGAAAACCGGTCTAAAATATTTATTTAAGATTGGCTATTTTATATAATCGGTCTTAAATGTGTTTCCTCCCCAATAAACCTGAATCAATTTTGCTTTTGAATCCTATCCCCCTCTTCGCTCCTAGAGCTCTGTATATGGGAGTATTCAAGCTCTCCATCGCTCCTCGCTCTTAGTCTCCGCCGCACGTCGCTCCTTGGTCTCTGTTGAGTGTCTCCGTTGCACCTCTCTCGCTCCGGTTACGTAGCTGATGGCTACACTCGCTCCCATGGCGTCGGTGCTTGTGTCGTTGCTTTTATCGTCGGTGGTCTTAAGACCAACGACTCTGGCACCACCAATTGGATCATCAATCACACTATGGGTTTGCCCGATTTCAGCCAAGAGCATGAATGCTTTTAGACTATCACTTGCTACCAAGTACTAATTTCACTGTAATTTTTTATTTTATTCTTAGTTATTGACGGTGCCCTTGTTCTTCTTTGGGTTTTGGGGAAGTTCGCATCTAAAGTTGCAAATGATCTTAAATTCTTAATTACTCTATGGTATGTAGGACCTGGGGCTCCAATATTTTCAATTGTGTAAGTTCTCTTTTTTCTGCTTCTGGTTGTCTCCTACCATCTACTGTAGAAAAGAATGTGCTTACTTATTGCTAGAAGAGGGATAAAGTAGATGTGAATTCTCTTTTTAATTCAACATGTCTGGAATTTTGTGGCATCTAATGATTCTCTAGGAAGTAGTTCCTGAAGTTAACACTGACCGGTTTGCTTGGATGAGATTGAAATAAAAAATTGAACTTACTTGTTCGTTCTGATCCTTTACCTTGTCATTAATTGTCATTTTTGGCCCTTCCTGTCTTTGGTGTATTGTAAAGGTATCCTCAATTGAGAAAAGATGACATTGCTGAGGAGTGTCTTGTGTGCCATGGAAACTGCAATTGCAAGGCATGTCTGAAATCTGATAAATTAATTGCAGTCAGTCCTCGACTTCTAAATTGCTCTTTACGATGATTTTGTGTTCTACATTTTAAATCTAAACGAATTTTATTTTCTATAGACGATGAAGGACAAAGCAAAACAGAAGAAAAAAGAAAAACACGTCACAACTGAGGAAGTTGATTACTACAAGTATTTACTATATGTGCTTCTTCCATATTTAAGGCACGCTACATGAAGAACAAATGATGGAGAAGGAGATTGAAGCTAAGAGACAAGCTATCTTCTCATGAACTGTCTTAATCAAGTTTACCATTCAATAAAGCAATGCTATTTTCCTTTGTAATTTGCTTAGTTCATGAAAAGCTAACTATGTTTAGTGTTTGAAATCATGTGTTGAAATTATGGATTCCTGGAATACATACAATTTATTATGCTTTAGTTCTGGTTTTGTTGTAGAATAGTGATGTAGAACAGAAACTGAAAATCAAAGAAACCATGAAAACAACTAAATTCTATTAATGATTTCACTTAAATAACCATAATTATCCCATTATATTTCCATACCTAACATCAGATCATAAATTGACATGATAAACATTAATTCTCATTGGTGAAGAGATTTTGTTTCAAATAAGTGAACATTTCTCTACCAAAAGTTATGCTTTTCTGTTTTCTTAATGCTTGTGGTAAGGAACTTCCCTATGTCATTGGTCCCCAATGTTTGTATTCTTGTTGTTTGCCTTTTGTTGTCATTTCCATTGTTTTTTTTTTGTATCATTGGATATTGCCTTTCCCCTTACCTTCACTCTTATGTTATGTCTTCCTGCATATGGCGATCCTCCGTTTTTGTTGATGCACACTGAGTTCTAGAAAGTTTTGACTTGATGATCTTTTACCATTCATTTTGGCAAATCACAAAATACTTATAAAAGAAGAAATCAAACTAGTTGCTAAAGCAAAGCAGAAAATCATACAGTCCTCTTGCCTGATTTAGCAAAATGTGGTTCTGTGATTTCATATAGCAGAATTGTGCCTTGCAAGACTCTTTTCATCAATAGCAAATGGTTCGTCTGAAACTGACAAGTCTCCTCCCACTATTGAACCTGAAAAGGCACAAGGTGAATTCTTCTTCTTTCTTCATTGGTTATAATGTCAAAGCTCAATAAAGATTTGTTCTTTTTTTTTTCCAGACCAAAAAGAGTTGTTCTACAGCTTCCCATTCACATTCTAATAGCTTGGGTGGGTATTTACCAAAATAGCTCAATGCAGGACGTTGCTTTAACTAGAAAGCATACCATTTATTAAGCTTATTTGACAGTTTGATGTTGTTCAACTTATTCACCAGATTTGATTCACTAGATTTGATACTCATTTGTTTGGGTCATGATTCAATATAGGTATTACTATAATCCTACAATTTTAAAAAATTTGTCCATTCACAAAGTTTGTTACTTTTACCAGGAGCAAGCTTGGAAAGAGAAAGAAGAGCTTCGTGAAGGATGCATGAAGAGAACCAGAGGAAGGTTGAAGAAGCTTAGTGAAGGAAAGCTTTAGATCAGCAGAGGAGAGAGGAGGAACAATATAGAGAGTTAGAAGAGCTAAATGAGACTTATTTACATTAAAAGATATTTGAATGGGAAGATTGTTGGTATTAAATTTCATTTTGAAAATTTTGAATTGTTATTTGGAAATATTCAGTTGTAGGAATGAGAATGTTGAAATTATAGATTGAATTATACTCTTAAAAATGTTGGGTCTCTTCTCAAGTGCTGGATAGTGGGTTAGAAGAAGAAATAATGTAGATATTTGAAAAAAAAACTTTTTAGACCGTTGTGTCTACAACCGGTCTAAAAAGTCACTTTTTAGACGTGTTCTAGACACAACCGGTCTAAAAACTCTTACATTTTAGGCGTGTTGTAGACACAACCGGTCTAAAAAGTGACTTTTTAGACCGGTTGCTACAACCGGTATAAAAAGTAACTGACTTTTTAGACCGGCTATATTAAGACCTAATCCAGAACCGGTCTAAAAAGTCATTTTTCTACTAGTGTTATAGTGATTTGAAAATAGCCCAAATAGAAGATGACTATTTGTTGAGGATTAGAGAAGAGTTGGAGAATGGTGAAGTTCTGGATTTTGATTTAGGGAGAGAACATGCTAACCATGATAGCAAAATTTAAAACTTAATTTTTAAAAGGACTATCATGGTTAAAAGACCAAAACCTCTTAACAATAATTCAACCACACAATTGAGCTTTGGATTTCTCGAAGCCCAAATTAAAAGTCACCATCAAGCCTAAACTCTTTAAATGAATAATTATTCATCACATATCAAAATATCCAAATCAAACTAAGACATGGATCCACAAGTTTTAAAAGACGAACTAAGGACTCTAGGCCACCCAAAATCATCAAGAGTGATTCAGTAACTAAAAACCAAAAGTATATACTTATGCATCAAATTTCAAAATAAATCAAAGTATGTAGGATGAGCCCTAATATAGCAATATACAATAATCCAGCATAAACAACAAAGATGGAAGCACTACTCTTAGCAAAAGTAGCTTAAGCTTCCAGAGTCTTCCCTGGGAACTATCACCTGGAAAAATGTTAAATCAATGGGGTGAGACAAAAGCCTCAACAACCAACAATTCATCTCATCGTGCATATGAGTAAGTGCTCGTGAGGTGTCAAGTGGGACAATTACAAAATCATAGCATTATCAAAAATGTCACATGGTTATATGTATATCAATTTACAATACAATAATCTCATTCTCATATTTAACACATGGGTGCACAAAAATCAATAATAACAATTTATTCTCAATCCTCCCTTATTTCCTCTGACTGAACCTATAGGCTAGTACTCACCCACGTGAATGGTAGCTCAACTCAATAAACTCACCGATCAAGTGATATGGACTAGCCAAAATCCACAAAGCACAAGACTGGACCATGGGTTTCCCCCTCCAATGTATTAGTGGAGTGTTAAAGCCCTACTAAACATAAATGGGCCATAGGACTAACCAGTGTACACCTGGAAGCCCACCACCTTATTTCCTCTTTTTGTATGAGAATTCACCCCATTATTTCCTCTATGAATAACCTCCTATCAAATCAACATCCACCATCCCCTCTCATATTAATACATAAAATATATAATCACAGTGAGTTATCACATGTCATTATCAATTCACAAGGTGTCAACATAACTTTTTAATCTCATAAATCAATATCAATTTTATATATCATGTCACTTATCATTTCTCAATAAAAATAAATTCCACAAGACAATTTCATTAACAACATAGTTTTATAGTCAATAACACAAACCGATAGCAAATTTATAGTTCTATATAGTTAAAAATCACTCACAAACATCATATAAGTATGCACAATAAGAGGAAAGTGGTTACCTCTCACCAAAGCAAAGTATACCACAATAATCCAAAGCTCCGAGCACAACCGTAAATTACAATTCAATCTATAACAATCAATTATAACCAGAATTTAGTGTTTAACTAAATGAGTGGTTAAATAAGGCAATTAGGAGCTCTAAGTCCCTCTAAACAATACAACTCTCAACAACATTCTGACTTAATCATCCCAACATTAAAAGTGTTAGATCCACATGTTTTGATGATAACAAAGATTGGTTGATTCTACAAAAGGCTTTGATTATAAACAAAAGAGATTTGAATAAAGTAACTTAGTCCTTGGTGGAAGGGAAATCCATCACTTAAGTAGCCACTCGAGTGATGAAGAAGAACAAACAGTTGCTGAATAGGAGAAAGCTTCACTAGAAGCTTCCTGAAGAGATCACTTGAGTAACCACTCGAGTGATAATCCAACAATACTCGAGTAACCACTATAGTTATGTGTACAAAAATCATCCAAAGAAGTTTCTACCAAGTTTTTAATTGTGTCACTCGAGTAGCCACTCGAGTAATGACAAGTGATCACTCGAGGGACCCCTCAAGTAACCAAGTAAGTTTTGAGGCAGTAAAGTCTCTACCAATATTTAGATAGGATCACTGAGTAGCCACTCGAGTGATGTCTCTTAATCACTCGAGTAACTACTCTAGTGTTCAAGACAGAAGTCATTGACTTAACTCTATAAAGTTTTTCAATGAATCACTTTAGTAGCCACTCGAGTGATGGATAATGATCACTCGAGTAACCACTCTAGTAATCAGGTCAGAAGTTATTGACTTAACTCTCTACCAAGTTTTTCAATGGGCCATGATCACTTGAGTAATTCAGTACAGAGAGTATGATCTTAATTTGTTGTTCATTGAACTATTATCCATATGATTAATCATTCATTGTATTAGTTTACTAAGTGTATTTGCAGAGAAACAATGAAGAGATCATGCATTGAGAGAAAATTCAAACATGTTGTCTACAACATCTGAAGCGCTCACCTACCGCAAACGGTTAGTTTTCAAATTCAAAAAATGATTAAACGAAGCTACGGGACTCTACAAACAAGTTGAAATGATTCCAACGGCTATTACAAATTCAGCTATAAATATGGGAACATTCAACGAAGAACATAACACTACAACTGAGAACAGACGAACATACATCGATCAATATATTCTTAGTGCTATGTTTTTCTTACATTTACTCTTTGTACTTCAGTGATTATATATTTACTCTGTAAGAGAGATTTTCATTACAAACTCAATATCTATTATTGAGACAACTTAAGGTTATAGAACCTTGTATTGGGGATTTGATTACAACGTGTAAGGGGGAGCGAGTGTCCAGTGAAGGAACTCGTTGTGTACTGAGGTGCCAAGAACCCACTGAATCTTGAAAGATATAGTGAAACTCTTAGAGAAGCTCTGAGGACTGAACTTAGGTCAGACTGGTTGTGGTTGAACCTGTATAACTCCCGGTGTACACTTCAGTGATATTTCTCTTAGCTCTTAACTGCTTTAAATTTCCAGTCAAGTTCTTATATAAGAAACAATTTTTTTGTAACCATCCAATTCCCCCCTCTTAGGTGAAACGCTTGCACTAACAAAACGTCCTTGTCAAATATCTCAACTTATTCATTTAAAGCAATTATATAGTACAAAATTCCCTGTTTAGACCACCATATTTAGACCGGTTATAGAGAATAAGGTCTAAAAAATTTGACCGGTGATAGTTTTGTAATTATATAGAACTTCTAAGACCGATTCTTAAAAAACCAGTCTTAAAAAATTATTTAGACCGGTTATAAATAAAACTAGTCTAAAAATATCAAAATATTTTTAAAAAATTAAAAATTTTAAGCTTTTAAGACCAGTTATTCATAATAACCGATCTTAAGTGTCAAACATTTAAGCTCGGTTTTAATAAAAACCGGTCTTAAATATGAAAAATTTAAAAATTATTTTTTCACCCTTTTAAGACCAGCTTTATTTATAACCGGTCTAAAAAATTGACCCTAAATTTTTCAATCTCTTCTTTATTGTGCCTAATTTTCGCTCTCTCTAAATCTGAAACCTCTCTTCTTGGTGCGATTACTCTGTGAGCTCGGTCATCTCTGCTTGATTTTATGTTTTCACTTTTATGTCTTTCATTTCCAACATCCCTCCCAACTAGAGGCCTAGTAATTGATTCCATTCTGTTAATAATTTGGCTTCTCTGCTCTGAAATGCGAGATGCAGGAAAGAAGGAAAAGGAAATTTGTGTTCTCTTACTAAATTTGACTATTGCTTCTTTGTTTACTATATGTGTACATCTCTGTTTCAGTCCTTGTTGTTCGAAGTGTACGGCTGAACGGTAAACCCTATGAATGGAGCTATTTGGCTTTTGTTGACGAGAAACTGGCACTTGTGCCAGGCGGTGATGGAGACAATGCTGTACGGCGGCACGTTGAAGCCGATGCCAGAGCTTGTAGTCTTGGATGCTAATCTCAACCTCCAATTGATGCCAATCTTTACTCATAAAGTTCCTGCCTACGATCGTAGTCCAGAAGTCTAATGTCTAGGATCGCCGTCGATGAACTCAAAAGAATCCATCAGGACAATGACTTTTTTGGAAAACCGGATCGAAGATCACCATGCTCACGGCAGAGACCCAAAGCTTCTCAAATTTTTCATTTGAGGATCTAAGATTCACGTATAGTCTGGAAAAAAACTATATTCTCTGTGCCGTTATTTTGCTGGGGAAATAAAATAGGCACATAGTCATGCACCGAAAGATATTATACTATAAAAAGGCTTAAGGGAGAGATAAGATTAAAATTTCATGCGGTTTATGATATTAATTCAAAACTCAACAAGTCCTTCTTTCCATGATTAGGTAGAAGCAATGATTAAAATCAGAGAGCTTGGTACTACAATGCCAAAAGCAAAGGTAAGACAACAGTATTCTTAATTCTTCAAACAAGTCTAACAGAGAACAATTTAAGACTTCGCTCGCATATGATTGTAGGCTAAAAATCTCAAGGCTGGCAGAGAGAAGCAATAATTCTCCACAAAATCATCTATCACTTCTCAGTCTACTTCGTCTTGTTCGTTTGGCATATCGTCTGTTGATTTTAGCAGAGCAGTTCAGGTAGAAGCACCACCAATCCCTCATGTAAAAATTTCAGGAATCCCAACTTCAGAAGCAGCACCAAAGTAACCTGAAACCCCTGGCCATCAATCTCATGATTGGCGAGCTAATGTCAAAGAATTAAAGCATAGAGAAGTTAAGGGACTAACAGTGAAAACTGGGGCTAAAGAGGGAAAGAAAGGAGTCCATACCTTGAAGTACATAGACTCACCTAGGCCTGAGCCTTGTTAGGCATCCAAATCTGTCAATGTAGATTTTAGACTATACGTCGGAAATAGTCACACGGCAAAGTAAGGTGTAAAAAATAGTATTTAGACCGGTTGTTCAGAACAACCAGTCTAAAAAGTATAATTTTTAAGACCGGATTTTAAAATATGAGGTCTAATAAACACTTTTTAGACCAGTTTTCATAATTACCGGTCTAAAAAGTAATGACTTTTTAAACCTGATCTTTAAACAACCAGTCTAAAAAATTATTTTTAAGACCGGTTTCTTAACCGGTCTAAAAAATAACAGACTTTTTAGACCGGATGTATCAAGACCAGATCTAAAACCAATCTAAAAATTCATTTTTATACTAATTACCAACTCTAAATTACTCCATTTAACTAAAACCCACACTTGGGTTCCAACCTCAAAATACCCATTTACATAAATCAAGCTAAATAAACAATCTAAACAATGGAACTTTAAATCCAACCCATATTAACATATCCCAACCATTAAAACTCATTTCCAATCACCAAAACTTCAAATCTCAACAAAACCTAACTCAATAATTCAAACCGTAGCTCCAAATCACATATAACCTCAAATCTAATAAAACTAAATTGATTAAACAATTAATCTAGTCCATATAACTCATTTAAACTCAAAAGATTCGGTGAAATCATCACCCATTTCGAAATCACCCAAAAACCCTAACATTAAACTACTTAAAAATCTAAAAAATTAAGAGGGAAAGGTAGAAATCAAGTCTATATCACTTACTTGGGAATTAGGAAGCTTGAAAACACTCCTAGTAGGTTGCAAATTGATGCCTAGAAGAGCCCAAATGTTTCCCCACTCATTTTCATCCATTTTTCAAGCACCCAACCCCTTCTTTATAAACAAATCTGTGACATTAGTGCCTAGGTGCCGATTTAAGCACCTCAGTGCTGGTGCTCTCTTCCTCATCTAGTGGCTGGGCCTTTATTTGAGCGCCCAAGCCTTAAGACTCCATTTCATTTTTTTTCCATCTTTTCATATCTCATTACAATGTTTCTCACTTTCAAAATTTATAACCTTGAATACAATCATTAAACTACTCTAAAACCTCATTCATAATTTCTCCAAGATTTAATCAATAATTAATCACCTAATTGCTCAAATTCCACATAAATCATTACTTAGTTAACAATATACCCTGGGATTAAAATTTAGGATATTACAATAGTTCTCGTGCGGGTCCATCAGGGAAGATTCCAGAAGCTTAAGCTACTTTTGTTAAGAGTAGTACTTCCATCTTTTTTGTTTATACTGGATTATTGTATATTGCTATGTTAGGGCTCTTTTGGGCATACTCTGATTTATTTTGAAGATTTGACCAATTAACTATATACTTTTGCTTTTTAATTTCTAGATAACTCTTGATGATTTTGAGTGGCCTAGAGGCCTTATGATTGTGTTTTAAACTTGTGGATCCACAACTTGGTTTGATTTGGATATTTGGATATGTGATAAAAAATTATTTAGTTAACGAGTTTGGCTTTGGTGGTGAATATTTTTTTTGGGACCTCATGATGTCCAAAGCTCAATTGTGTGTATGATAAAATTTAGATGGATGGTTTGATTAAACCTTTAGTAATTATTGTTTTAAAGAAATGATTTTACAGTTATGCAAGAGTATCACAATAGCAATTCAATAATATAATTTTCAAAATCAATATAATTTTGTACACATCACCATTGATGATTCCCCTCCAAAACCTCAGCCAGACACTGCTCCTAAACCGACTCCATCACCTGCCCCCACAGAGGAAATCTCTCCTTCCTCATCCTCCTCTGAACATCTTACTCCAGAGGCTGAGACCAACCCTGAGATTCAGACCACTCCAGAAGGAGAAACCTCTACTATGGTTGTCTTCCAACCTTCTCCTCCCGGTGATGACATCCATATCCCTCTAGTTCATCTGCCTGACCCAGTCCCCTCTAGCTCTTTTGAATCTTTGGGCTCAGATGATTCTACGGTTCTTCCAGTGACACCCATTTCCGTGGTCAAGCCTCCTAGCCCTCTACTTGATTGATGAAGCCAAAAAGGTGTGATTTTGTGGAAGTGTCTGAACTTATTTTGGGATATTTGGTTATATATAGGTTCTAGGGATCATTTTGAAACTTGATAGGTCTTTTGATTAGTCTACTTGAACTTATTAGTTTGTAATTTGCAAATTTTAAAGTTTAATACAAGTGTGTTATGATTGCATTTTAAGTTCATTTAAGCTTTGAATTATGATACATTGTTGGACTAATGAAATTGTTGTGAATGCAAGGTGTATGCTATGAATCCAAACTAAATAAGACAAATTTAATTTGAAAATTCAATTTCAAAAAAAAAAACCATGTCCAAAATCACCAAGTTTTGTCATCATCAAAAAGGGGGAGAATGTTAGATCTGATGTTTTGATGATAACAAAAGAATGGTTTGGAAAGGAAATGATTAATAAACAAGTTTGAACTAAGGAACAACAGGGATAAGTAACACTTGAGATAAGCATTGGAGTAATGAAGAAAGGCCAAGAGAAAAAGCTGAGAAACTTGATCAGAAGCAGGTTTTCTAAGGCATTACTCGAGGCGGTACTCGAGTAATGAACCAAAACTTGAAGTAACCAGAAGCACCTTCCAGTAACCTGCCAACGTTACTCGAGTAGGTACTCGAGTAATAGTGTAAGTATTTTTAAGTTGCTCTCGGCCTGCCAATGTTACTCGAGGAGCTACTCGAGTAACCAGGTAAAAAAACTTGGAGTTGCTCTCGGCCTGCCAATGTTACTTGAGGTGCTACTCGAGTAACCATGTGAAAAACTTCCAGTTGCCTTCAGGTTGCCAATGATACTCGAGTAGGTACTCGAGTAACTCTGTTTCTAAAAATGTGTTGCTCTCGGCATTTTGTACCACTTCCAATGTTACTCGAGTAGATACTCGAGTAACGCACTGAAGTCAGTGAAAACTTGAAGTTGATACCCGAGTATGAAGAGTTATTTTGAAGATAAACCTCAAGTCATTACCCGGGTAAGACAAGCACAAAAAGTACATTTACTCGAGGTGGTACCCGAGTAATCTATGCAAAAATGAACGCATTACTCGAGTCCGTATCCGAGTAACAAGGTAAGTGCTCTCGGCCTTGGAATCCTGCAACATTACTGGAGTAAAGCATCGAGTAACCAAAAGTTTTTGTAAAGATTTACTCGAGTTGGTACCCGAGTAACTCATAAAGTTGTGAGTGCATTACTCGAGTAAGTACCCGAGTAAACATATATTTTCAAAGGTTTAAGAATTGGTTATTCCATGCACTATCCGAGTAATCTTGTATTTATTCATTGACTTGCAGTTGATCAAAGATTTCCCGATGATACTCGAGTAAGTACTCGAGTAGCTACTCGAGTAAGCAAACCCAGAATTTTAGAAATCATTCAAACGTTCATTGATTTGTTTCCTATATGATTAATATTTCATTGTATTAGCATTCTTAGTCTATTTACAGATAAACAATGAAGAAATCATATCAAGTAATGGAAGTCAAATGAAACGTTCAAATGCCAACCACCGCCAACGGATATTTTTCAAAAACTGGAAAAGTCAATAGTGGCTGCGCACTCTCCAACGGACAAGAAGAAAATGCTCCATCGGTCATCACCAACATATCTATATATATGGGAACATCCAAACAGAGAAAGAACAACAAGAACACACACAAACGTATTATCAAGTTCATTGCTCTGTTTTCACGTTGAAATTATATTTCTATGCTTCAGTGATTCTTATTCACTCTTGAGAGAGATATTTCATTCAAACTCAATATTTGTTATTGAGGTAACTTAAGGTTGTGGAACCTTGAGTTGGGATTGGATTACAACTTGTAAGGGGGAGCGAGTGTCCAGGTGTAGGAACTTGCTTGTACTGAGGTGCCAAGAACCCACTGAATCTTGAAACAAGTATTACTCTATCTTAGAGGCTCTTTGGTTTTATTGTTCAGCAAAAAGTATAACACAGTTTCGTTATCCTCTATTGAAGCTAAATATATAGCTGTAGCAAGTTGTTGCTTTCAAGTACTATGGCTAAAACAATAACTTCAGGACTTAGGAATCAACTTGAAGGAGATACCTATATATTGCGGCAACATGAGTACCATAAGCTTGGCCAAGAATCCTATACAACATTCAAGAACCAAGCACATAGACATTCGACATTGCTTCATATGAGATC
Source organism: Inga laurina (assembly GCA_963855925.1). Lineage (NCBI taxonomy): Eukaryota > Viridiplantae > Streptophyta > Magnoliopsida > Fabales > Fabaceae > Inga > Inga laurina. Next base: position 21,122,918 of record OY979709.1, read on the forward strand.
ATGTTCAAAAGAAGGATGTCAAAGTATAATTTATTCCTACACATCTTCAGCTTACTGATATATTCACAAAGCCGATAGCTAACGATTAATTTTTCACTTGTACAAAATTGACTTTTTAGACCGCCACATTTAGACCGATTATAACGGATAAGGTCTAAAAAAGATGACTAATGACAATTTTGTAATTATAAAGAACTTGTAAGATCGGTTCTTAAATATACGGTCTAAAATAAATTATTTAGACTGGTTATTAAAATAACGGTCTAAAAAGAGAAAAAATTAAAAAATTAAAAAAAATTGAAAGTTTTTAGACTGGTTATTCAAACAACTAGTCCAAAAAGATAAAAAAAGTTTTAAAAAAATTTCTGAAAGTTTTTAGACCGGTTTTCACTAATAACCTGTCTTCAAGATGAAATCTTTCAAACCGGTTGTTTTTTAAACTGGTTTAAAATATTTTTCCCCTTTTAAGACCGGTTATGATTCACAACCAGTCTAAAAGGTAATTTTTTAAACCTACTTTTATTTTAACCAATCTAAAAGATATTCCCAAATCTCAACGTTTCCACTCTTTGCTTTTCTGTGTAACCTGTCCCTTCACAGTTCACACCAACCACACCACACAACTTCTTCATTATTTTTGGTAATCTCTTTTTCTCTTCCCAAATCCATTCCCTTAATCGCCTTTTTCAATTCCTTCACCTCTCTATGAGCAAGAAGCTAATTCGGATGAAGAGGATGGTAATCAACGTGAAGGAGTCAACAATCGTGCAGCCGGCAGTTGAGATGCCACTGACGGTGCTGTGGAATTCTAATGTCGACTTAGTGGTGCCGAATTCCCACACGCCGAGCACGTACTTCTATAGGTGGACAATGGCATCCGCGGTGGCAGGCTCGTCGAGTTTCTGCTATGAAAAGCTTCTGAATGAGGCTCTAAGCAAGGTTCTGGTGTCTTTTTACCCAATGGCTGGGCGGCTCCACTAGGACAATGATGGCCGCATCGAGATTGACTGAAACAGTAAAGGTATCCTCTTTGTCGAGGCTGAAACAAACAGAGCCATTAACAATTTTGGCAACTTTGATCCAACACTTGAACTCTGGCAGCTCATCCCTGCTTCCATGTTTTTTCCAGTTTCTGGCTTCGTTTTCTTATTACTGGGATTTTTTTTAAAAAAAAATGGAACTTTCAGACTGGTTGTAGCTACAACCAATCTAAAAAGTCACACTTTTTAGACCTGTTGTAACAACCGATCTAAAAAGTGACAGACTTCTTAGACCGGCTGTATTAAGATCTGATCTAAAACTGGTCTAAAAAGTCATTTTTAACTGGTCTTAAAAATCATTTTTCTACTAGTGTTTATACATAAGGAGAGAATTAGGAATGGTTAATCCCAATGAGTTGTAAGATTTTCTTATTACTAATTATGTTTTTTGTATGTTTTTATGTACATGTTTTGATGATTAGTATACTAACTTAAGCATCAGAGTATGTAGAAGTTTGTTTTGCAGGAATACTCTGCTTTCAATTGGTAAAACAGGGATAAACAGAGAATATATAAACTCTAAGTGCAAACTCGAGTTAAATTCCAAGTTGTGGCATAAAACTCAAGTTTCAGATGAAAACTCGAGTTCTAACTTGAAGTTCGTATAAGAAACTTGAGTTCAGGAAGAACACTACAGAAAGATTTGAATCAAAAGCATAGTTGACTCAAGTGATCTTGGAGGACTTGAGTATAAAGATATAGAAAGATGGAAATAAACTAGGGTGTCTACAAGTTACACTCAAGCCAGTACACAATATCAGTTACTAAGATTTTTATGCAAAACTCGAGTTTTATAACAAAACTCGAGTTCACATAAACTCAAGTTCTTTAGTAGAACTTGAGTGTCAGGTTATTATAACTGTATGTTTGAAACTCAAAATTTCATACTCGCTCTTCCCAACTCGAACGTCTTCTTGCTCAAAAACTTAACACCTACTCGATTCTTGCAGTTAACCTCTGATTCAACATCTCCACTCCCATAAATCTTCAGTTACATCCCCTCAATCCTCTCCAAACGATAGATTCAACCATAAATTCTTCTCACTAAACCCTAAATCAATCATCTTAAAAGCTTCAAATTTGCATTGTGTGCTATCTATCTATTCATCACCTTGGCACTTACAAAAATGCCCAAAGTCACTCAAGATTCATCATCGTCATCTTCCTATTCTCTCACTTCCAACTCCAGCAAGTCTCCCACTCTGATAGCGACACTGACAGCAGCTCCATCTTCAACACCTACTTCTCCTTTAAAGCTGAAAGTCACTAAGAAGAAAGGGAATGCTGGGAAAAAGAAACACCCAAGCCTAAAGGTGAAGGATGTACTCTAACACCCCAAATTTTGTTTGCCAATATGCCTTGTAAACATTTGTGGCATTTAATGAAATGGAAGGGTGAATTTTAGAGAATATGATTATGCTGCCAATGAAAACTTCCGGTAAGGCAGTGAGCTTGTCATGCCATTTTAGATGAATAAATGATGATCAAAAATTATGAAATTTTACAGGTGAAATCAGACATCCTAAGCTTTAATTTCATCGGTCAAGGGTAATTTTTGGAGCTGTGTGCAAAAAGTTATGGATTTTTGAAGTTAGCCCAAAAAAAGTTGATTTTCTGGAAAAGCATTCAAAGAATTTAATTCTGGGAATTTTGTGCTTCCAATTGGTAAGGGGCTATATTTTTCCTTGAAACTAGACTTAATAAGGTTCTATAGCCTTTAGAATCACTCCAATACGATGTCTACAAATTTAGTTATGATTTTTTAAAGTTTGAGTAGAAAATATGCTAGAATTTGCATAAATCCGAAAATAGGGATTTTGGAAATTAAATAATTAGAGAAATTAACGGATAATTACAAAAGCTATTTCTCTTCATCTTTCCCTTCATTTCCATCAGTTTTGAGTGTCCGAGAGAGAGAGAGAGAGAGCGCTTACTTGATTTCAAAAGAGAATAAAAGAGAAAACTTGCAAAGGTAAGTGATTTCTTTGGTAAATTAGCTCCTAACGTATGTAATCCTTCTCTTAAGCTTCTCCTCTATGTGATTCAAGGTTGTTGAAGCAAAAATTTTGAAGTTTGAGAGGCTAGGGTCTTGGCCAACAAGAGAACAACAAGAAGGAGCTAAAAGTAACTTCATAAGCTTCAATTTTTGGTTGTTTGACTGCTGTGATTGATTTAATCGGTGAATGTCTGGTTAATTTACTGTGGTTGTAAAATTTTGGAAACGTTGAACCCTAGGTATTATGATGCCAAAAATGGGGCAAAATAGTAGTTATAATATAATTAAATAGTTAATAAAGTGATTAGAGTAGAAAGGAGCAAGTCTGTAGAGTTAGAATTGGAAAACTCCAATTTTTTCTAGAGAATTGTGAGTTTTACCCAGCTCTAGTTCAAGGGGTTGGAGTTGGATTTTTGATGATATGATGATTTAATTGTCTTCAGGAGAGGAAATTAGGTGGGTTACGGTTGATCACTTTTCCAGAAAAGCCCTAAAAATCATAATGACCAAAATGCCCCTGAAATCCTAAATTGGGGGCTACTAAGTGTATTTTTTCTTTTGTCAATGAATTTGGTAATTCTGAGACCGAAAATGGATTCCTTGGGAAATAAATTTGTCAGAATAGCCCAGGTCAAAATTTCAAGAAAAGTACGGTCGAACCGGGTATGATGGGTGTAAAACCCCAAATTTTATATTCACCAAATATATTATAATTATTTGAGAAACTCAATAAAATGGTGAATATTCATGAATTTGGAATTTATGAATTTTATAAATGTTCATTTTCATGAGAAAATGGCCAAAATAATTATGGAATTAATTTGGGTAATTTAAAAATCCCAATATTAAGGTGCAAAAATGGATAGAAATTAGAGAAAATATTTGGTCCAAAAATTGATGGAAATTGGCCAAATAAAAATAAGAAAAGAAATTGGAATAAAAAGGTAATGGAAAAATTGTAATTTTGCCAATTTAGTACAAAATTAATTATTTTCTGATTAATTGAACTTAATTTCAATTAATTAAGGAAAATAAAAGGGGAAAATATATTTAGAATATTTTGGTTAATTTAATATGAATTTATGAAAAATTTGAGCAAAAAGTGCAATTTTGACCAAAATTGAGACTTCAGGTGTAAAAAACTTTGACAAGTTGTGAAGCCAATTGAAACCATAAGGAGGGATCCCTAGGTGCCTCCTACATGTTGTAAGAGGAAGGAAATAATGGTTGGGATTATTGAGTATGGTTACATGTACATAAGGTTTATGTACATAAAACTTGATTTTTTGAATTTTGGAAAATTGTTAAATAATAGAATAAAGCAAAAGATATATTAAAAAAAATCATCTCCTTCCTTCCTCCAGCCCATTTTCGTGCCAGTTTAGATCTGATCTAGAGAGAGTGAAATTTTGTAGAGAGAAAGAGAAGAAAAACTTGCAAAGGTAAGTGATTTCTTCGGTAAATCGGTTCCTACCGCGTATAACTCTGACCATAAACTACTCTTCTTTGTTCTTTAAGATTTGGAGGCTCAAAAATCTATTGTTTAAAGGTTAGGGTTTCAGCCATATTTGGGAAAAGCTAGTGGGAGCTTGAGGTAACTTCCAAACCTTCGAATATTAACTATTATCGCTGCTGTGGGCAATTTAATCAGTGAAATTTCATCGGATTACCATTGATTTTAAATTTTGGAAATATGTGTGCCTAAGGGTTATGCTGCCCAATTTTAGTTCAAATGGTAGTTATAACTCAATTAGATGGTTAATAAAGTGGTTAGGAGTATAAAGGAACACGTTTACGGAGCTGAATTAGCAAAACCCTGATTTTTCCTGGAGAATACCATAATTTTGGCCAGGGATGTTAGAGGCCCTTAGGGTTGGATTTTCAATTATTTGATCGTTCCATTGGATTCAAGAGAGAAAATTAGGTGGGGTTACATTTGGGTACCTTTTCGGAAAAGGCCGAAAAAGCTTGTTTAGGGAAATGCCCCTAAAACACTAAAAGTAGGGCTGTCAAGGGCAATTTCATAATTTGACATTGAATTTGATAATTTCGAGCCCAGAAATGGATTCCTTGGTTGAAAATATGTAGAGATAGCCCATGCTAACATTTTGGAAGAAAAGTACAGTCGGGCTGGGTATGGCGGGCCCGGGCCGGGGTCCCGGGGTTATTTTGGTAAATTCTCACCATAGGCTAATATAATCACAAGAAACACTATGGTAGTGACTAATATGATACATGGATAGGTTATAACCTATTTTTTGTACATTTAATATTTTAGAACCGAGTCGGAAGCCGAAAGCGACACGTTTTATGAGGCACAAAAAAAAGGTGGTCTTTGAGATAATACTACCCAACCCTTTAGGCATTTATTTGGGCTTCTAGTAGCCACCTAAGGGACTTTAATGATAACCAAATTTAAGTGTTTTGAAGTCATTTGAGTATTGGAATAATTGTTAACCTGTCATCCTTAATTATGATTATAAGATTTGATATTTACCCGGAACGTAGAAGGCCTGTGCCTAAACAAAAACGGAAAGAATAAGGTAGTGACACTTTATTCTATATTATGTTTAATGCATTGCTTTTTTGTATTTATCATTGAATGAGCGAGGGGACGTGGCGGTTAGCCTGGCCTTGAATGATTGAGGGGACGTGGCGGTTATCCCAGCCTTGAATGAATAGGCGACGTGGCGGTTAGCCCGACCTCTAATATTGTTATTGCTACATTGTAATATATGCTTACTTACTTTATTTATTTATGCATCATATACGTAAACTGTTGCTACTGGGATTCTTTTGAATCTCACTCTTTCCAAATAACAATTTTAACCAGGGCAAGTGGATCTCGAGACAAGCAAGTGAGCAAGGACAACTAGGATTGCTGGTGGTAGTCTTAGTTTCTTTTTTGTTTTTGGTTATCATTTGGACAATTGTATATATTGGATTGACCATATATTTGTAGCTATTGTGTAATCCCCAGTATGGGAAACTGAGATGGGTAATGATGCCCTATAAAACTCTTAGGTTAATGATATTATCCTCGGTGAATGTCGGGAATTTTGTTAGCATTCTGATATTGTATATGTGACAAAACGAATAGGCCAATTATTTTTATTTCAAATGAATGGAGATCGTATTGTATAGGCCTTGATCTTCCATTTACTTATAAAACGAGTTTAAACACTAATTACGGCCTAGATGATGGCGGGGATTACATTTGTGGTATTAGAGCAGTTTTCCTGTCAAGGGTAGATTTTGCTAGGATAGCGGCCTTAATTCCTTGGTTAAGGATGGTTAGATGATTGATAATTGTTGGTTGTATATACATGTATATTCCTGTTATTGTTGGTATATACGAGTTTAAGGAATATGTGTATGCATTTGTGTGATTACTGACTCGGTAAACCCTTTGTAGACTAAGAGAAATGATGGCTCGCCTTAGAGTCAGGAGAGTTGACCCAGAGGTGGAAGAGCTCAATGACAATCTACCTGACCCTATGCAAGAGATGATGGGTTTAATCAGATAATAAAGGGATATGATTGTGGAGCCGAGGGAAGAACTTAGGGAAGAAAGGGCTAAGCGTAATGAGGAAAAGGTTCAGTCTACACATGAGGGGACCCAAGAGGAGACCCGACATGAAGAGACGGCTGATGGGTCAAACAGATCCCATGAGTCCCCACCTCACACTAAGCAGAACCAAGGATCCCATGGGGTGCCAGCTCAAAACGAGAGAGACCTTCAATTTTAGGTTTCTCAGTTCTGCAAGCACATGCCTCATGTGTTCAGAGAAAGGTTCGACCCTCAAGCGGTGGAGGATTGGTTAATGAGGTTGGAGAAAATCTTCGAGGTGCTTAGTATTCATTTGAAGTAAAGACCAAGTTAGCCATCTATAAGCTCAAAGGAGATACAGACCGGTAGGAGAAAAACATTGCCATGACTATGCAGGCTCAGAATGTGCCAGTGACTTAGGAGTCGTTTTAGGAGCAGTTTAATGACAAATACTTCCCAAAGTTCGTGAGAATTGAGGAGTCAAAATTTCTGGCTATCAAGCAGGGAGACAATAAGACCTTTGATGACAATAAGACCTTTGATGACTACATGTCTCGATTCATCCGTCTAACCCGATACTCCTCCTACCTCCGGCGGATGGATGATGAGGAATAGAGTTCCAACATGTTGATCCGTGGGTTGAGATCGGAGTTGAAGAAGAGGTTGGCCACATGGCAATTCACTCAGTTCAACAAAGCAGTCGAGGAGTACTGCATCACTGAGAACAACCTGAGAGACATCAGCCCAAGTAAGGGTGGTGGTCGTGGCGAACCTGGTAAAGGAAGCTCCTCCCAGAAGCATAAGAGCAAAGGATTCTCATCTAAGGGCGGCAGTAAGAAGCCATACCAGTCTGGGGATCATGAGAACCAAAGATCCTCAGTGTAGTGGATATGCCCTCGTTGTAACAAAGCACATTCTAGTAAGAATTGTGATGGGCAAGTAGTGTGCTTCACCTGCAAACAGCCAGGACATTTTATCGAAGATTGTAAGGGGCAATCGGCAGAACCAAGGCCCAAGAATCAAGGGAGAGTATTTGCTATGACTCATAAGGAAGCAAGGAAATCTCCCAACTTGATTCAACATAATATTTTTCTAAATGGTAGTTCATTACAAACTTCCTTTGATTCGGGAGCTAACCATTCATTCATATCCTATGACTGTGTAAAGCGCTTAGGATTACATGTCCATAAACTGCCATTTGATCTGGTTGTGTGAACACCAATGGATGTTAAGACTGTGACTACGGAAGCTTGCCTAAATTGTGTAATTACTGTTGAGGGTTATGAATCTACAATTGATTTGATTTGTTTGCCACTCCATTAACTAGAAGTTATTCTGGGTATTGACTGGTTGAAGGCGAACAATGTGATGCTGGATTGTCGAAACAGAGTTTATCTTGCTCTACAAAGGGATGATAGTGTTAATAGTAGTTTGAATTTCTACTTGATGGCTAAAGCTAAGGAATGTTTAAAAAAGGGATGCCAAAGGTATATAGTGTTCTTTTCTATTCAAGGAGAGTCAGATGAAGCTTTAGAGAGTATACCTATAGTGAATGACTTCCCTGAGGTGTTTCCGGATGATCTCAGCGGATTGTCTCTGGAAAGCGAAGTGGAATTTCCAATTGAGATAGTCCTTGGAGCTGGGTCCATATCTAAGGCCCCATATAGAATGGCCCCTAATGAGATGGAGGAATTGAAGATTTTCTTGAGAAAGGGTTTATCTGACCGAGTGTGTCACTATGGGGAGTTCCTGTATTGTTTGTGAACAAGAAAGATGGAAGCTTGAGAATTTGTATAGATTACAGAGAACTTAACAAGGTAACTGTTAAGAACAAGTATCCACTTCTGAGGATTGATGACCTGTTAGATCAATTGTCTGGCTCATATGTATTCTCCAAGATTGATTTAAGGTCGGGATATCATTAGTTGCATGTGAAGGCAGCAGATATTCCGAAGACTACTTTCTGAACAAGGTACGGGCACTATGAGTTCCTTGTAATGCCCTTTGGTTTAACTAATGCACCGACGGTATTCATGGATTATATGAATCGCATCTTCCGATTGTATCTTGATCAGTTTGTGGTAGTGTTTATCGACAACATCTTGATTTAGTTTAAGAGTAATGAGGAATATGAATAGCATTTGAGAATTGTGTTGATAATCTTGCAAGAACAGCAACTCTATGCCAAGCTGAGCAAATGTGAGTTTTGGCTTACGGAAGTGAAATTTCTTGGCCATGTCATCTCATGAGAAGGGATCTCGGTGGATCCCAACAAAGTGGAAGCAATACTTGACTGGAAGAGGCCAAAAACTATTTCCAAGATCCACAGTTTTCTGGGTTTTGCTGGTTACTATCAGAGGTTCATTCAAAACTTCTCCCAGATTGCATTGCTGATGACTAAGCTCATGAGGAAGGATCAATCATTTTTATAGGATGAACGTTGTGAACAGAGTTTCATAGAGCTAAAAGAGAGGTTGACTATGGCACTGGTATTGATTATACCTAGTGAGGCTTACGTTGTGTACAGTGATGCGAGTAAGCAGGGTTTAGGGTATGTCCTGATGCAGCAAGGACGAGTGGTGGCCTATGCCTCTCGACAGCTCAAACCACATGAGATGCATAACCCCACTCATGATTTGGAGCTTGTGGCAATAGTGTTTGCATTGAATATTTAATGTCATTACCTTTATAGTATGACAATGGAATTGTACTGCGACCATAAGAGTCTCAAATATCAGTATGATCAGAAAGATTTGAATATAAGACAGCGTCAGTGGATGGAGTTGCTGAAAGACTATAACCTAGAGATCAAATATTATCCAGGTAAGGCTAATGTCGTCACATATGCTCTTGGTTAAAAGGCGGTGCTAGTGGCAACGATGACAGCAAAAGAAATTGATAGAGGAGTTTCGGGACTTCAATCTCTTGAATGATATCATGTGTGCTAGTTATGGAGTTGTTCAAGGGAAGAATGACCTGAGGACTAAAATTGAAGAGGCTCAGATACAATATGAGTGAGCCCAATTCATCCAAGCTATGATTGAGCAAGGAGGGATTCAGGATTATGATTTGTCACCAAGTGAGCTGGTTCGTTACCAGAAGAGAATATATGTTCCACTGAAGGCAGACTTGATAGATGATTATAGATAAGGCTTATAAGAGTCAGTATACTCTTCACCCAGGTATGACCAAGATGTATCACAACTTGAAATCTATATACTGGTGGCTAGGGTTGAAGAGTGATTTGACTAAGTACGTGGATCGGTGTCTTACCTGTCAAAGGGTGAAGATTGAACACCAGAGACCACCAGGATTGCTTTAGGGTTCAGAAATTCTAGAATGGAAGTGGGAGAGTGTGACCATGGATCTAGTAGAGGGTCTAACCAGGATCAAGAATTATGATGCGATCTGGGTGATTGTTGATCGACTCACGAAGTCAGCGCACTTCATACTTATTAATGCTAGCTATTCTCCTGATAGGCTGGCTGAAATCTATATCATAGAGATAGTGAGACTCCATGATACATCGAAAACATTGTCTCTGATAGAGATCCTTGGTTCACTTTGACATTCTGTAGGGCTCTGCATGAAGCTATGGGTACTCAGTTGAGGTTTAGTACAGCCTACCATCCTCAGACGGGCGGACAGTCAGAAAGGACCATCCAAACGTTAGAAGATATGTTGAGAGCGTGTGTCCTAGACTTCAAAGGAAAATTGGACTACTTTCTTCTATTGGCCGAGTTTGCCTACAACAATAGTTATCATGCAAGCATTCAGATGGTTCCATATGAGGCATTTTACTGGAGGAAGTGTCAGTCACCATTTTGCTGGACAGAGTTGTCTGAGAGGAAGTTGTATGGGCCGGATCTTGTTGATTAAACCTTTGAACAGATCAAGATCATCAGCAAGAGGCTTCTTGCAGCACAGAGTCGATAGAAGAGCTATGCTAATAAGAGGAGAAGACCTCTAGAGTTTGATGTCAGGGATCATGTTTTCCTGAGAGTGACTCTGATCACAGGCATCGGGAGATCAATCAAGAGTAGGAAGCTGAGCCTGAGGTACATTGGTCCATTTGAGATTCTGACAAGAATTGGACCTGTAGCGTATCGGATATCCCTACCCTCGAATTTGAGTAGACTTCATGATGTATTCCATGTCTCGCAGCTCAAGAAGTACCAACCCAACCCTGAGCATATTATTGAGTGTGAGGAGATTGAATTGCAAGATAACTTCACTAATGCGGTAGAGCTCGAACGAATCATTGATCGGGAAGATCGACGGCTCAGACATCAAAGCTTATCGTTTGAGAAGGTGGTTTAGAAGGGAATGTCTCCAAGGGAAGTAACATGGAAAGCAGAAGCGGACATGAAAAAGTGATTTCTTGAGTTTATGCCCAATGATGTGTAACAAATTTTGGAGATGAAATTTATTTAAGTGGAAGAGAACTGTAAAACCCCAAATTTTATATTCACCAAATATATTATAATTATTTGAGAAACTCAATAAAATGGTGCATATTCATGAATTTGGAATTTATGAATTTTATAAATGTTCGTTTTCATGAGGAAAATGGGCAAAATAATTATGGAATTAATTTGGGTAATTTAAAAATCCCAATATTAAGGTGCAAAAATGGATAAAAATTAGAGAAAATATTTGGTCCAAAAATTGATGGAAATTGGCCAAATAAAAATAAGAAAAGAAATTGGAATAAAAAGGTAATGGCAAAATTGTAATTTTGCCAATTTAGTACAAAATTAATTATTTTCCGATTAATTGAAATTAATTTCAATTAATTAAGGAAAATAAAAGGGAAAAATATATTTAGAATATTTTGGTTAATTTAATATGAATTTATGAAAAATTTGAGCAAAAAGTGCAATTTTGACCAAAATTGAGACTTCAGGTGTAAACAACTTTGACAAGTTGTGAAGCCAATTGAGACCATAAGGAGGGATCCCTAGGTGCCTCCTACATGTTGTAAGAAGAAGGAAATAATGGTTGGGCTTATTGAGTATGGTTACATGTACATAAGGTTTATGTACATAAAACTTGATTTTTGAAATTTTGGAAAATTGTTAAATAATAGAATAAAGCAAAAGATATATTAAAAAAATATCATCTCCTTCATTCCTCCAGCCCATTTTTGTGCCAGTTTAGATCTGATCTAGAGAGAGAGTGAAATTCTAGAGAGAGAAAGACAAGAAAAACTTACAAAGGTAAGTGATTTCTTCGGTAAATCGGTTCCTAGCACGTATAACTCCGACCCTAAACTACTCTTCTTTGTTCTTTAAGGTTTGGAGGCTCCAAAATCTATTGTTTAAAGGTTAGGGTTTCAGCCATATTTGGGAAAAGCTAGTGGGAGCTTGAGGTAACTTCCAAACCTTCGAATATTAACTATTATCGCTGCTGTAGGCAATTTAATAGGTGAAATTTCGCTGAATTACCATTGATTTTAAATTTTGGAAATATGTGTGCCTAAGGGTTATGCTTCCCAATTTTAGTTCAAATGGTAATTATAGCTCAATTAGATGGTTAATAAAGTGGTTAGGAGTAGAAAGGAACACGTTTACGGAGCTGAAATAGCAAAACCCCAATTTTTCCTGGAGAATACCATAATTTCGGCCAGAGATGTTAGAGGGCCTTAGGGTTGGATTTTCAATTATTTGATGGATCCATTGGATTTAGGAGGGAAAATTAGGTGGGGTTACATTTGGGAACTTTTTTGGAAAAGGCCGAAAAAGCATAATTACATAAACGCCCCTAAAACACTAAAAGTAGGGCTGTCAAGGGTAATTTCGTAATTTGATATTGAATTTGATAATTTCGAGACCAGAAATGGATTCCTTGGGCAAAAATATACCATGTCAAAATTTCGAAAGAAAAGGACAGTTGGGCCGGATACGGCAGGGCCGAACCGGGGTCCCGGGGGTATTTTGGTAAATTCTCACCATAGGCTAATATAACCACAAGAAACACTATGGTAGTGCCTAAAATGATACATGGATATGTTATAACCTATTTCTTGTACATTTAATATTTTAGGACCTAGTCGGAAGCTAGAAGCGTCACGTTTTACGAGGCACACAAAAAAAGGTGGTCTTTGAGATAGTACTACCCAACCCTTTAGGCATTTGTTTGGGCTTCTAGTAGCCACCTAAGGGACTTTAATGATAACCAAATTAAGTGTTTTGAAGTCATTTAAGTATTGGAATAAGTATTACCTGTCGTCCTTAATTATGATTATAGGATTTGATATTTGCCTGGAACGTAGAAGGCCTGTTCCTGAATAAGAACGGAAAGAACAAGGTTGTGACACTTTATCCTATATCATGTTGAATGCATTGCTTGTTTGTATTTATCATTGAATGAGCGAGGGGACGTGGCGGTTAGCCTATCCTTGAATAGGTGACATGGCAATTATCCCAACATTGAATGATTGAGGGGACATGGCGATTTACCCGGCCTTAAATGAATAGGGGACGTGGCGGTTAGCCCGGCCTTGAATATTGTTATTGCTACATTGTGATATATACTTACTTGCTTTGTTTAATTATGTATCATATACATAAATTGTTGCTACTTGATTCTTTTGAATCTCACTCTTTCCAAATAACAATTTTAGCCAAGGCAAGTGATTTCGGGACAAGCAAGTGAGCAAGGACGACTAGGATTGCCGGTGGTAGTCTTAGTTTCTTTTTGGTTTTTATTTATCATTTGGACAATTGTATATATTAGATTGACCATAGATTTGTAGTTATTGTGTAATCCCCGGTATGGGAAACTGAGATGGGCAATGATGCCCTTTAAAAGTTTTGGGTTAATGATATTATACTAGGTGAATGTTGGGAATTTTGTTAGCACTCTGATATTGTATATGTGACAAACCGAATAGGCCAACTATTTTTATCTCAAATGAATGGAGATCGTATTTTATAGGTTTTGTAAAAGGTTTTTAATTGCCCTCGATATTCCATTTACTTATAAAACGAGTTTAAACACTAATTACGGCCTAGATGATGGCGGGGGTTACAACGGGGCCGGGCCGGGCCCCCAGGGTATTTTGGTAAATTTTCACTATAGCCTCATATAACCACTAAAAACACTATGGAAGTGTCTAAAATAGTACATGAATGGGTTTTAACCTAATTCTTATACATTTTAGATTTTAGGATCAAACAGTAGCCCAAGCAAGATATAAAGTATCGGACCGACAATTAGTCAAGGGAAGAGCGATCCAGGTAGGGGACTTACCATACTTGCATGTATTTGATGTCTCTACTTGTGTAGTGATGTATGTGATTACTTTACTTGATTGTGTAGAGCATACGTCAATAAATGAAGGTCTATTTCTGTTTATACTATAGCCATAGATTTGTTGCATGAAACATTAAGCATGCAAAAATTCCATTATGGAGCATGTATATAGTTAAAGCTAACATTTCATGCACATAGCATATATCTTGCATGCATTAAGGTAACTATTTTCCCACTGAGATTCTCCTGAATACAAATGGTATGCATAGATCAAAGAAGAGAACTACATGAGAGGGTTATGTGGTGGAATGAAGATGGGAAGATGTCTCCATTTCACTAGGACGGGTTTTAACACCCTAGTAGCCTTGTGCTCCTATATTGATTGTAATTATCATGTACGAACCCTTATAGGTAATTTCTAAAATCATGCACATATTATCAGTATATTTGTGCTATTCATGTGTGCCCACCGTACTGCGCAATTGCTACTCTGAAAATTATGAAAATAAGATAAGGGTATTACTTTTTGGTATCAAATCCCAAGCGATTCTGGAAGAGCCCAAAGTGGTTCTGCAGAGCAAGCGGTTCTGGCAACATGATAGTATACTGATATGGTCTTGATTATATAGTGATAGGATATATGCACAGACGGGGGTACTAAAGAAGTAAATCCTCCTCTCTGTGAATTAGCCCCGGAGAAATAGCGAATATCCGAAAGGCAGCAAATAGTGCAATACCGGACTAAGGATGGACTAAGGATATTGTGAAACCCAAGGAAGCGGGTACGGCTAAGCTAGTATGTAGATCACACACAGTATTTAGTCAACCAGAGGTAGTTGGAATGATGTTTGAGACGAGAACAGTCTCAGGGTACCAATGGTTTGGAGCAGAAAAAGCCGGTATCTGTGTTTTGGCATAGGCATATAAAAGTTAAGTGTGCTCAACCAAAGGAAATTTTATAATAGGTGACCCCCTGGGAAGTTATGTTAACAAGGTCATGGAGACTTGAGGAATGGCAATTGTCTTAAGGTTTCTCCATAGCTAATAATTATTTTAGTTAGATGATTTAAAGAGTGCTTAGACGTATGGAGATAATGATGATGTAAGTATTGATATTAACACATAACATTTATGATGCAGAGAGTACTGCCCAGAAAGAATTAATCTGCCTGCTATTCCGCTAACTTGAGGCTATATTAGGAGTCGATTGGTGAATGGAAAAGAATGTGATAAAAGATATGAGTAAAGAAGGGTAACTAAGTAATTTGTAACCCAGGAATCAACTTTTAAGTTTTGATTCGACAAAAATTTGAAATGGCCCAGAATTATTTGAGTTGAAACAGGTCTGGAACTGACACAGTGAACCAAAAATGGCCCAAAAATCTAATATCAGTTGAAATTGCCTAGAAATCTAATATCATCTATAAAAGGCCAATATATTAACTTTATCCTTCATACACAATGTGATTGTTTATATGATTTTATATGACATATTATGTAATATGTATGATACAAGTGCCTTTGGGTACACTGATGAATAATGCCTTCAGGTACACTAATGAATAGTGCCTACGGCAGCTCCTTCGGGTACACTGTTGAATAGTGCCTTCGGGTACACCAATAATAGTGCCTACGGGTATACTGATATTCCCAGTCGAGGACTGAGGTACGTAATGTATAGGGGTTGCAATAGTGGTTGGCTCTGAACACATTTTTGACTGAATTGAGTTATGTGTTAGTATAATATTGAATTATATGGTGCAAGGCATATACATTATCGCGTTCTCTTTGAATGATTGTGTATTACTATGAAGGTCAAGTGGGATCCAACTAAGGTGGTAACATAAGTGTGGGTGAATAGTGTAGCCTACCTATATTGCATTTGATAGTGTGAAACATTAGAGTGCGCAGTAGAAGCCTACAACTCTGTATTGATTACAGGGAGTTAAATAAGGTGACTGTTAAGAATAGTATTGAATACACTGAAATCTAAGCAACTCCATGCCAAGTCGATGTAAATGTGAGTTCTGACATTTAGAAATTAATTTTCTGAGTCATATAGTCTCAAAGCAAGGAGTCTTGGTGGATCCTTGCAGGGTGGAAGCATATTGAACTGAGAGGGGCCGAAGACTATCTCTGAAATATGCAGTTTTCTGGGTTTTGTCGGATATTACCAAAGATGTGTACTGAATTTCTCCAGAATAGTTTAAAAACTCAACATTATCTATGGGACTATAATTGGGAGAAGGGCTTCACTGAGCTAAGATGAAAATCAACGTCAACACTGATATTCATAATCTCAAATCCACTATAGACCTTTGTTGTCCTTGTTGATGCCAGTAGGTAGGATTGGGAAGTATTTTAATGCAGCATGGCCATGTATTGGCTTATGCATCTAGAGAATGGAAGCCTCATGAAAAAAAAATTAATTATTACCCCACACATAATCTTGAGTTAGCAGCAATTGTGTTGCATTGAAAATTTGGAGACGTACTGTTATGGTGCAACAGTAGTGCTGTACTACGACCACTAGGATTCGAAGTATTGGTATAATCACAAAGAACTAAAAATATGAGAAAGCATTACCCGGAGTTTATGGCTATGTATGTGTAGCAAATTTTAGGGATGAAATTTATTCAAGATGGGGAGAAATGTAACACCCCAAATTTTATTCCCCAATATGCCTTGTAAACATTTGTGGCATTTAATGAAATGGAAGGGTAAATTTTGGAGAATGTGATTATGCTGCCAGTGAAAACTTCTCGTGAGGCAGTGAGTTTGTCATGCCATTTTGGATGACCAAATAATAATCAAAAATTGTGAAATTTTACCGGGTGAAAGCAGACATCCTAAGCTTTAATTTGATAGGTCATGGGTAATTTTTGGAGCTGTGTACAAAAAGTTATGGATTTTTGAATTTAGCCCAGAAAAATTGTTGATTTTCTAGAATAGCATTCAAAGAATTTAATTCAGGAAATTTTTTGCTTCCAATTGGTAAAGGGCTATATTTTTCCTTGAAACTAGACTTAATAAGGGTCATATAGTCTTTGGAATCACTCCAATACGATGTCTACAAATTTAGTTATAATTTTTTCAATATTTGGCCAAAAAATCTGCTAGAATTTGCATAAATCCGAAAATAGGGATTTTGGAAATTAAATAATTAGAGAAATTAAGGGATAATTACAAAAGCTATTTCTCTTCCTCTTTCCCTTCATTTCCATCAGTTTTGAGTGTCCAAGAGAGAGAGAGAGATTGATTGATTTCTAGAGAGAATGAAGGAAAAACCTTACAAAGGTAAGTGATGTGTTCAGTAAATTAGCTCTTAACATGTGTAATCCTTCTCCTAAGCTTCTCCTCTATTTGATTCAAGGTTGTTGAAGCAAAAATTTCAAAGTTTGAGAGTAGGGGTGCTCGAGATTGGGAAATCCCATTCCTGATCCCGAGAAGGGTTTAAGAATGATTTTCATTCCCGATCTCGATCCCAATCCCGGATTTCCTTTTTTTAAAAAAAATTTCCTATATTGAATTTTTTGTTGTGTTTCCTTTAGTCTAAGCCAAATATATAATTTATCTAATATTATATTATACCAAATTAGTCCAATACAAATATATAATTAGTCTAATACATGCTGAAAGTTGTCGATTCAGCTGCAAAAGGTATAAATACACGATCAAAAAATTTGAATTATTTAATAAATAATAAATCAAATTAACTAAATAAATTAAAAGAATAGATATTACCTTGAGGGTGTTAGGGATTTTCACATTTTATTTTACATTTAGTCTTGCTTTCTTAAATATTTTTTTAAAAAATTTACATATATAGATATATTTTCGAGATCAGGAAAAAGTCGGGATCGGGAAATCCTATTCCCGATCTCGAACAATTTTTCCCGATCACGAATTTTTCCTGTCCCAAAATTTTCAGGATGGGAAAATCCCGTCCCGGTTTGCTCCGGATCGGGACGGAAAAATGTTGCACACCCGTATTTGAGAGGCTAGGATTTAGGCCAACAAGAGAACAACAAGAAGGAGCTAAAAGTAACTTCATAAGCTTCAATCTTTGGTTGTTTTGACTGCTGTATTGATTTAATCGATGAATTTCTGGTTAATTTGTTATGGTTGTAAAATTTGGGAAACGTTGAAGCCTAGGCATTATGCTACCAAAATTGGGTCTAAATGGTAGTTATAACGTAATTAAATAATTAATAAAGTAATTAGAGTAGAAAGGAACAAGTATGCGAGTCATAATTGGAAAACCCCAATTTTTTCCTAAGAATTGTGAGTTTCGGCCAGCTCTAGTTCAGGGGGTTAGATTTGTATTTTTGATGATATGATGATTCCATTGCGTTCAGGAGAGGAAATTAGGTGGGATTATGATTGATCACTTTTCCAGAAAAGCCCTAAAAAGCATAATGACCAAAATGCCCCTGAAATCCTAAATTGGGGGCTGCTAAGGGCATTTTTGTCTTTTAGCAATGAATTTGGTAATTTTGATGCTAGAAATGGATTCCTTGGGTAAAAATATGTCAGAATAGGCCAGGTCAAAATTTCAAGTAAAGTACAGTAGGACCGGGTACTACAGGGCCGGGCCGAGTCCCAAGGTTATTTTGGTAAATTTTCATTATAGACTCATATAACCACTAAAAATATTATGGAAGTGTCTAAAATGGTACATGAATGGGTTTTAACCTAATTCTTGTACATTTTGGATTTTAGGATCGGACAGTAGCCCGAGCCAAATATAGAGTATCACCGATAGTCAGTTAAGGGAAGGGCAATCCAGGAATGGGCCTTGCCATACTTACATGTATTTTGTAGCATCCTGAATTTTGGTCACCAAAATTCCTTATGCCTTTGGTGTATTAAATAGAATAAAATGATGAATATTGATATACTTTGAATAGCCACTAGCTATAAATTCTTGATCAAAGGAATTAAACACTAAAAGCTTGAAATGTAAACTGTGTTGCCAGTGAAATTTCCTGTGAGATAGTGAGTTTTTCATGTGGTTTTGGATGATCAAATGATGTTCAAAAATTGTGAAATTTTACAAGATTAAAGTAGATATTGTAAGCTTTAATTTGACAGGTAATGTGTAATTTTTGGAGCTGTACACAAAGAGTTATGAATTTTTGAATTTAACCTAGTGAAACTGGTCAGCATCAGTGGCAACATCCAAAGATTTAAATTCTGGGAAGTTTCAGCTTCCAGTTGGCTAAAGACAATATTTTTCCTTGAAACTAGACTCAATAAAGGTCACATAGTCTTTGGAATCATGGATTTTTACATGAGAGTTGCTAAGTCATAAGCTTTTCTCATGAATAACCATGTTATAATGCCCTTTAACCTGAGGTCATCATGGATTCCTACATGAGAGTTGCTAAACTTTGAACTAGTCCAAAGTCACTTTTAACCGAGTGATGATAAAGGTTACGATCAGGCTTGGTGGTTTTTCATGCAGAGGAATATGAATGATCATGATGGAATTTGTCCGTCACATTAGTAGAGAGATATTATTGGGGCCCTTGATGTGTGAGTCTAAGAAATGTATGGCCATTCTATGATGGAAAGGAGTTTCCATTTCTATTGTCAGACTACTTAGAAATCGAGAAAGTAATGGTTAGGAATGAGAGGATGACATTATCCATACCTCATCCTAGACCGATATATCATGTGACAAAAGGGACACGATATGGTTGTATGATAGGTTGCATCGTGTTAATGATCCTTATATGAATTGCGTAGTCGTAATGTCTCGCTAGATGTTGCTTACGACTTATGGGTTAGCACAGTTATTGGTCTACTGCCAACTTCGTATAAACAATCTTTATATTTATATATATATAATATAAAATTCGTGAAAATAAAATTAATAATATTATATATATATATATATATGTGTGTGTGTGTGTGTGTGTGTTTTTGAAATAAATATTTATGTGTGTGTGTGTATTATATGATATTATTATATTGTGTTAGCTTTAAATTTAATTTTATTAATATAAGTTAGATTTAATAACTCACATGATAAAGATATAGTGTCTCATATTTAAATTATGAAGATAAATTAAATCTAATGGCTCTTTATTTAGATTAAATTAAAACTGTTAGACATATTTAATTTAAACTGAATTTATTTAATTAGCTCATTAAGATAATTAATTGTTAATTAATTTCAAAATTAATAAAGATTAATTTTGAAATTTGAATATAGCCATATGGTTTATAAAATTGATAGAGCAGAAAAACTCAAACACGCATGAGAATTTAGAGCCGCAAGCGAAACCCTAGGAGACATTGGAGGCGCTAGCATGTAGTCTGTGTTGGAGAGCATTCGTGTGGATATTAGTAGAGATATCAAACCAGAGGTGTTGGCTCTTAGAGATCGAAAACCCTAAATTCGAAAAAGGTATGATTCTTCCTAACTAGGTTTAAACACCATTGATAGATCCTTGATTAGGATCGGCAAAAATTTTAAATTCTTCTGCTATGCTTGTCGATCCTAATAGTGGCATCAGAGCCAGATCAAGTGTACGTTTAAATTGAGTTTATGTTCTTATACATGTTATATATATGGAATATATATGTATGCTTATAAGAAGATGATCGAATATGTATCTAATTTAGTTTTCAGTTTTAAGAAAGTCGAATTGTATGCGATCTGTTGCATATTGTATGCGATTTTGAAATCTGTTTTGGTTTTAAGAAAGTAGAACCTATGCGATTTGTTGTTGGTGTCACGATTTCTATTTTGGATTGGATCCAAAATTGGAATTCATCATTCTTGGTTTTGAATTGGTTGAAGGTCGTGGCTAGTTGAATCGGGTCTAAGTTCGGATCTCTATTCGGGTTGTAGGGTTCTGAAACTGTGGGGAAGACAATTCGGATCAGAAGTGTTCTGGGCCGTTTTTGAAACTGGGCCGACATCATTTTGAAACTAGCAGGACCGCCATGACTACCTGTTCGTAGTGCAATATAACCTAATCACGACATTTATTGCTTTTCATATTGTATGAACTCTTACTTATTGTGGTTTATTCTTCATACTTGTTTGGGTATGGTGAACAACATGGCTTTAGATTTTTACAAAAGATTGTAATATTTAAATACGGCCTACATGCCATGCCTTCCTCTAAATACTCTCAATGTATATTCTCTTCTCATCTCACTCCCCTCAAATGTTTAAATGAGGTTTCTCTCAATGTATTTCTTTTCTTATTTAGAGAAGTCCCCTCATTAGCTTAGGAGGATTTTAGATTAGGTAAGCCATATTGTGTCATGTTTAAATTATGCTTTTGATTAGATCATTGCATGCCTACTTTTTCTTTTATATGTAGTTATCTATATGAGATAAAACCACAATTGCATTCATGTAAACAAAACTAATAATGCTGTCAATTAATGAATTCTTGTCAAAACCTAGATCGCTCAATTGTGGAAACGACCAAGTAGATGCATTTGAGCTATCTTGATGAGACAAGCATGAGTAATGGTGCTACTCACAACATTCATTATTGTTTTGACTTTATTGAGATTAATAAAATGGATTTGTATCTCAAGGCATTAGATGAGATTAAACATGTCAGATCATATGATGATCGAATCCCATAAACATATAAGAGTTACATGTGATGTAATTAGTAAATAGGTTACCTACCTAAATAACTTAAATTTAAGCGTCCTGCCAAAGCAGACTTATGTTTAAGCCAAATATGGGTCTTAGCTCACTAATTATTATATTGAGGGTTGTTAATTTAGTGGGAGATTACTAACTAAACTTTACATATTTTAATTGTAGAATCATGTCGACTAGTAATACTGATACACTATTGTTGCGATCGGTCCTTGAGAAGGACAAACTTAATGGGACAAACTTTCTTGCTGGTTTAGGAACTTGATAATTGTGCTCAAGCAGGAAAGAAAGGCTTATGTCCTAGATCAACCCATTCCTGAGGAGCCTGCAGCCAATGTTCCAAGAGCTCAAAGAGATGCTTACACGAAGCATAAGGATGACTATATGGATGAAGGTTGATTGATGCTTGCCATTATGGTTCCAGAGCTCCAAAGAGATCTAGAATTTATAAAGGCTCATGAGATGATTGTGCATCTCAAGGAAATATTCCAGCAATAGGCAAGGCAAGAAAGGTATGAGACCACAAAGGCCTTACATTCCTGTAAGATGGCTGAAGGTGCATCAATTAGTTCTTATGTGTTAAAGATGAAAGGCTATATTGATCACCTTGAGAGGCTTGGATTTCCTATGAGCCAGGAGTTAGCAACGGATTTGATCTTGAACTCACTCCCAGAGAGTTATGACTAGTTTTTTATGAACTACAACATGAACTAAATGGAGAAATCAATTTTTGAGTTGCATGGGATGCTCAAAGCTGCTGAGCAGAGCATTAAGAAAAAAGCCAGTACTATTTTGATGGTTCGAAAAGGAAAGGGTATGAAAAAGAAAGGGAAGGGAAAATAGAAGGGTAATGGCTCATATGGTAAGACTAAAGAGTCAGACAAGCCCAAAACCAAGCCTGCACCCAAGAAGGCAAAGCCTCCAAAGGAAGGAGTCTGCTACTTTTGTAATGAACTCGATCATTGGAAGAGGAATTACAGACTCTACCTTGAAGATCTGAAAAAGAACAAGAAGGATAGCGGGGCTATCGCTTTAGATATTTATATTATAGACATTCATTTTTCTACTTCCTCTACATGGGTATTAGACACCGCATGTGGTTCTCACATTTGTACAAATGTGCAAGGTCTAAAGGACAGTAGAAAGCTGAAGAAGGGTAAGGTGGACCTAAGAGTTGGAAACAGAGCAAGAGTTGCTGCTTTAGCTGTAGGCACTTACGAATTAGTTCTTCCTAGTGGGCTTTTGTTAATTTTGAACAATTGCTATTATGTTCTTGCTTTGAGTAGTAACATTGTTTCTCTTTCTTATTTGGATAAAGAAGGTTATACTTCCATTACTGGGAATGGTAAATGTTTTGTTTATCATAATGACGTTTTCTATGCTGATGGTGATTTGCATTTTGATCATTATATATTAAATTTGGAACATCCTAATAATGGCAATATTTATAATGTAACTACTAAAAGGATAAAATCAAATAATTTGAATCCAACCTACCTATGGCCTTATCGTGTAGACCATATAAATGAGAAATGCATTTCTAAACTCTATCAAGATAGATTTCTTAACTCATTTGATTTTGAATCATATGATACATGCAAATCTTGCTTATTAGGAAAGATGACAAAGGTACCTTTTTCTAGGCATAGTGAGAGGGCCACTGAATTATTGGACCTCACACATACAAATGTATATGGACCATTAAATACAGCTGCCAGAAGAGGTTATATGTATTTCATAACATTTATAGATGACTTTAGTAGATATGGCTATATCTATCTAATGAAATAAAAATCTAAATCTTTTGAAATGTTCAAAATATTCCAAAATGAAGTACAAAACCAACTTGACAAAACAATTAAAGCCCTTCGATTTGATCAAGGTAGTGAATATTTGAGCCAAGAGTTCATTGACCATCATAGGAGTTATGGGATAATCTCAAGATTAACCCCTCCAGGAACACCACAATGGAATGACATTTCTAAATGGAGGAATCAAACACTATTAGATATGATTTGATCTATGATGAGTCAAACAGTTCTTCCACCGTCCTTTTAGGGACATGTCATAGAGACAGCTGTGTTCACACTAAATCGAGTTCCATCTAAGGTAATTGAAAAGACACCATATGAGATATAGACTGGAAAGAAACCAAGTTTATCTTTTCTCAAGATCTGGGGATATGAGGTATACGTTAAGCAACAACCCTCAGATAAATTAGCGCCCAGATCCTTAAAGTACCTTTTCTATGGTATCCTAAAGAAATGAAAGGATACTATGTCTACAATCTCACCAATAACAAAGTGTTGGTTATTTGAAATGGTAAGTTTCTAGAAAGAGAGTTTATTTCTAAAATAACCAGTGGGAGCAAGGTACATCTTGAAGAAGTTCAAGAGTCACAAGATAGTACATTGCCACATATGGAAATTAGAGAAGACTCAAAACAAGTTGTTGAGCCTCCTCAAGTAACACAAGGTGTAACCCCTTCACGATCAAGGCCGAGATTTACGTTTATAAACACGTAACTAAGTTTGAATTTAAGACCATAAGATTCAAATCAAACTTTGCAAAATCAGGGTTTTCAAAAACTTTTACAAAACCTGTTCACAGCAATCTCATATTCACCTTTCAATACATAAATGGCCTGTACAGGTTGATTTCATTCATACATATCAGAGTACAGCATAAATTCCTAACACACTCAGGTTCTATTAATTAATCAAGGGTCTACAAAGGCACAAAGCCCATAACTCTTTCCCTTTTACTTGGGGATTACACAAAACTACACTACGAATCCCAATATATACACAATTGTTTCCAAAAACATCTAAATAATTGATACATGATAACCAAATATTCCAAAAGTAAAAATCCTTGCCCGGAACTCTAACTACTCTTCGTCGCCTGCTTTCCCTTAGATCCTTCAGCCCTATCTAAAAATTTATGTTTTTGGGAGAGTGAGATTCTAAAGAATCCCCATAGTAACAAATCACTCATAATATGCACAACATCAAAGCATGAAAGTAAATCATCTACACAATACACAGCAATCACAACAACAATTGCAACGGCCGGGGTAGGTATCATGGGCATCGCCCCCTACGAAGGCTCACGCTGAACTGCTTGCTGTATTGCACATCCATATGAACATATCACATATATCACTATAGCTGGGATCTATATAAAACATTTCACAACATGCAGCCCCACTGGCTAGATACTCAAACAGGAATCCATGATTCCATAATGTAGCCTCGGTACTTACAACGGCCGGGGTAGGTATCATGAGCGTTGCCCCCCTACGACTGCTCACACTGAACTGCTCATGTTGTAATGTCTTATGGCCAGTAACACATTCATAATTATAAACATGCATACCAAGTATCATACACAACATGAGAGAAAAGTCACTACCTTGATCCTTCCGGGCGTGTCTTGGTGCCGGTTTCTCCCGAGTAGGGCAAATGTCAAATCCTATGTTCATAATTAGGGACGAAGAGTCAATTCTCTATTCCAATCCTCAATGACTTCTTAATACTTAATTGATTATCATTATTGCTCTTTTAGAGTCATTAAATACCCCTAACAAAACTTCTAAAGGGTTGGAAGACTATTCCTAAAGATCCCTTTTTCGAAAGCTCAAACTGATATTTTCCACTGAGACACTCGAGTGAAGATGGCCTCACTCGAGTGATATTGTACGGATACTAGAGTGAAGGAGACCTCACTCGAGTGATAGTACAGTCTACACTCAGGTACTAGAGAGTGAATGACAGCGAGTGAACACCCGAGAGCACAAGAACTTTTCAGAGACAAGGACACTTGAGCATACTGGACCTCACCCGAGTGATAGCCAAATGCCTCACTTGAGCACTAGAGAGTGAAGTCCAGAAAGTGAAGACCTGAGAGCACCAAAAGTTCTTCAAGGATCAGGAGTACTCGAGCACAATCCATTGTACTCAAGTGAATACCACTACCCCACGAGTAAGAAGACACACTCTTGCACCATATCCGTGAGTGACAACCCGAAAGGCAAGTCCTTGGTGTCAAATACACCAGCACTCGAGTGAACTCACCCTCACTCGCAAGTGAGGCAACACTTGCCTTTGACCACATAAGTGCAACAAGAACACAGAGAGTAGAAAGGAAGTTTGCACTACCACACTCGAGTAGAACTCATCACCACTCGAGTGTTATTCATCCTACACTCGAGTGAACCTCATATCACTCAAGTGATTCTATCATAAACCAGAAAATGTAGCAAAACTGAACACATTTCCTAACACTTGCCTAAATGATCCCAATAGGTCCAAAACTTCTACCAAAACTACTCCTACACAAAAACACCCCAAGGAATGCAATGGAATCATCAGAATTATCCAAATCCTACTCCATTATCATGCTTTGGTTTTGGGCAACATAATCATCCAAAATCCAAAATCACACAAACATACCATTTCAATCCCAAACCAATCTATCTATCCAAAACTCATACCAACATACCATTACTATACCAAAAAACATGCCAAAAGCCCAATGACTCTCATTTTTGGATTAAAAGCCAAAATTTCCAGAAATTCCAAACTATACCATTTGGCATAAAACTTAGATAGATAGATTAGTCTCACTTACCTCTTTTACTTTGCCAAGGAGGTTCTTTGATTCTCAAATCTCCAAATTTCGTGGGGGAGCTTAAACTAGCACCAATGGCCAAACTATACACATCAAAATGAAGCTCTTCATTCAAGGAACAACATTAATCAAGAGAACTTGAGCAATGGAGGTTATTTACTTACCCAAATCACAAGCTTTATCTTTTTCTTTCTTGCCCAACAATGGCTGATGGTTTTGGAGATAGAAGAGAGGGATGAGTGCTTGAGGAAGAAGAGAAAATGATTATTCTCTCTCACCCATACTGCCATAGCCAAAAACAAGGAGAGGGGAGTAGAGAGAAAAAAAATTAAAAACTCCATTTGACTTTCCCCATACTCTCTCCACATGTGAGCTTGCCAAGTGTCACACTATCATTAGCTCTCATAAAGGTGAACACCCAATTAGCCACTTAATCCCTCCATTAGCCATTTAATCACACTTCTCATTTTTTTTCCTCTTAGTTAGTAATTAATTTCCCTTAATCACTAACTTATGGCCAATAATTCCATTCTTCCAATTTTTTCACTAATTATGACATATTAATTAATAATGCCATAAAATACATAATAATTCCAATTAAATTCATAGTTATCCACAATAATCATGATTAGGCCCTTAATCAAAAATTGGGATATTACACAAGGTCCACGAAGATCTGATAGGACACGACATCACCTCAGAGATATAGATTTTTGATTACTGAAAGCTGTGATGTGTTGCTTATTGAGCAAACTGAGCCAACAACCTATTGAGAAGCCATAGTGGGACTAAGATCTGAGAAATGTCTAAATGCCATGAAGTTTGAAATGCAATCCATGTACGACAATCAGGTATGGACCTTAGTCGATCCACTTGAAGGTGTAAAAACCATCGGGTGCAAATGGGTTTTCAAGGAGAAAACTTACATGGATGTTAATGTAAACGTTTTCAAGGCATGACTGGTTGTAAAAGGATTCACTCAAACTCATATTATAGACCATGATGAAACCTTTTCCCCAGTTGCAATGGCCAAATCAATCAGAATCCTTCTTGCCATTGCAATATATTATGACTATGAAATATGGCAGATGGACGTCAAAACAGCCTTCCTTAATGGAAAGCTCCTTAAAGATCTGTATATGACACAACCTAAAGGTTTTGTGCGTCCAGAGGTCTCTGGTAAAGTTTACAAGCTTCAAAGATCCATTTATGGATTGAAGCAAGCATCTCGGAGCTGGAATCATCATTTTGATGAAGTAGTCAAGGAGTTTGGATTCATTCAAAACATCGATGAACCTTGTGTTTACAAGAAGGTTAGTGGGATCACAGCTTTATTTCTAGTGCTTTATGTAGATGACATTCTACTCATTGGGAATGACATTCCTACCTTGCAGAGTGTCAAGACTTGGTTAGAAAAGTCTTTCTCGATGAAAGACTTAGGTGAAGCCACATACATCCTAGGTATTAGGATCTATAGAGATAGATCCAAAAGACTAATAATAGGTTTAAGTCAGAGCACATACATAGACAAGATACTGCATAGGTTCAGTATGCAGGATTCAATAAGGGGTTACATGCCCATGTCTCATGGCATCCATCTTAGCAAGGATCTATGTCCTAGTACACCTAATCAGCGAGATTACATGAGTAAGGTTCCATATGCCTCGACCATTAAATGCATCATGTATGCCATATTATGTACTCAATCGGATGTCTTATTTTCCTTAAGTATGACCAGCAGATATTAACAAGATTCTGGCGAGGGTTATTGGATTGCCGTCAAGAATATCCTAAAGTACTTTAGAAGGATAAGGACTTATTTTTTGTCTATGGTGGATTGGATATGAGCTCTGTGTAATCCATTACATTGATGCAAGTTTCCAAAATGACCAAGACGACATTAACTCGCAATCTGGATATGTATTCCTCCTGAATGGTGGGGCAGTAAGCTAGAAGAGCTCCAAGCAGAGTATTGTTGCAAATTCTGCAATAGAAGCTAGTATATAGCAGCATCGGATACAGCTAAAGAAGCTGTTTGGATTAGAAAGTTCATTACTAAAACTAAGGGTGGTGCCTACCATCTCAAATCCAATAGATTTGTTATGTGACAATAGCGGTGTTATTGCACAGGCTAAGGAGCCTAGGTCATATCAAATGACCAAGCATATACTTAGGCGATTTCATCTTGTAAGAGAAATCAATGATAGAGGTGATATAAGGATATGCAAAGTAGCAGAAGACAATGTAGCTGATCCACTTACCAAGCCACTTGCACAAGTAAAGCATGAGCGTCATGTTAAGACAATGGGAATTAGGCAAGTTAATGATTGTACCTAGTGCAAGTGAGAGGATGTTGGAAATTATGCCTTAAGCACCAATCATTGTACTTTAACCATTATTTTTTAATAAATTTCTCCATTCTGTTATCATATTATTTGCATATTAACTGCGATAACTGTATCCTTGGATAAATCATAAAAATTATCCTAAAATGCCTCTGGTCGGTCATCTATGCGGGAGCAAAGATGAAGTAAGACTAGTATGACTTTGATAAAATATGGAGATACGAATCAAAGTCTTAGGCATTTATAAGAGTACAAGATACTGAACCGACCCATTATGAGAAAGCTACATTGATCAAGTCATAAGCTTTTCTCATGTACAACCACGTCACAATGCCCTTTGACCTGAGATCATCATGGATTCCTACATGAGAGTTGCTAAGCTTTGAACTAGTCAAAAGTCACTTTTGACCGGATGATGATAAAGGCTACGATCGGGCTTGGTGGTTTTTTATGCAGAGGAATATGAATGATCAAGATGAAATTTGTCCCTCACATTAGTAAAGAGATATTACTGGGCCCCTCGATGTAAGTCTAAGAAATGTATGGTCATACTACGATGGAAAGGAGTTTCTATTTCTATTGTCAGACTACTCAGGAATCGAGAAAGTAATGGTCAAGAAGAAGAAGATGACATTATCCATGCCTTATCCTTGACCGATATATCATATGACAAAAGGGACACGACATGGTTGTATGGCAGGTTGCATCGTGTTAACGATCCTCATATGAATTGGGTAGTCGTAATGTATTGCTAGAGGCCGCTTGCGACTTATGGGTTAGCACAGTTATTGGCCCACTGCCAACTTCGTATGGGCCTACTGGGTCGCACAGAAGAATGGCCCAACATGAGATAATGTTTAATCTAGGGTAGATGAATTTTATATTTATATATATAATATAAAATTCGTGAAAATAAAATTAATATTATATATATATGTATGTATTTTTGAAATACATATTTATATGTGTGTGTGTATTATATGATATCATTATATTTTGTTAGCTTTAAATTTAATTTTATTAAGATAAATTAGGTTTAATAACAAACATGATAGAGATATAATATCTCATAGTTAATTTATGAAGATAAATTAAATCTAATGTATCTTTGTTTGGATTAAATAAGTAGGTTAAATTAAAACTGTTGGATAGATTTAATTTAAACTGAATTTATTTAATTAAGTCATTAAGATAATTAATTGTTAATTAATTTCAAAATTAATAAAGATTAATTTTGAAATTTGAATATAGCCTTATGGGTTATAAGATTGATAGAGTAGAAAAACTCATACACGCATGAGAATTTACAGTCACAAGGGAAACCCTAGGAGACATTGGAGGCGCTAGCACGTAGTCTGTAGTGGAGAGCATTCGTGTGGATACCGGTAGAGGGAGCGGACCGGAGGTGTTGGCTTATAGAGATCAAAAACCCTGAATTCAAAAAAGGTACAATTCTTCCTAACTTGGTTTAAACGCCATTGATAGATCCTCGATTAGGATCGGTGAAAATTTTAAATTCTTCTACTGTGCCTACCGATCCTAACAATCCTTCCTCTAAGCAACTCTTCTACATGATTTATGGTGCTTAAGAAGCAAAATCCTACGGTTTGTAGAGGCTAAAGTTTCAGCCAAGTTAGAGAAAGAAAGGGAAAGCAAAGGTGACTTCAGAAACCTTAAATTATTGTTGTTCTTGCTTTGTGGTTGGTTTAATCGATGGTTTTGTGGTTGATTTGCTGTGGATTGTAAATTTGGGTATGATGAACTCTAGCTATTATGCTACCCAAATTTAGTCTAAATCATGGTTAGGATGCAATTAAATAGTTAATCAAGTGATCAGGAGTAAAAAGGATCAAGCTTTTGAAGTCAGAATTCAAAAACTCCAAATTTTCCCAGAGATTCCAAGTTTTGGCCAAGACCAATTAGACGGCTAGGAGCTGGATTTTCATGAAATTGATGGTTTCATTGTGTTCAAGAGGGAAAATTAGGTGGGGTTATAGTTAATCACTTTTCCAGAAAAGGCCCTAAAAAAAGAAGTGGCCAAAATGCCCTCGAAACCCTAAGTTAGGGGCTACCAAGGGCATTTTTGTCTTTTGGTAGTGAATTTGGTAATTCTGAGGCCAAAAATGGATTTATTGGGCAAAATTATGTTAGAATGCCTTGGGTCAACATTTCGAGAAAAGTACGGTCGAACTGGGTACCACCAGGCCATGCCGGGCCTCTAGGGGCATTTTGGTAATTTTTCACTATAGACAAATATAACCACAAAAAACACTTTGGAAGTCTCTAAAGTGGTACATGAATGGGTTTTAACCTAATTCTTGTACATCTGGAATTTTAGGACCCGATTGATAGGTAAAGCTGCGGCACGAAGTTCGAGAAGTATATTTAAGGATAAAAAAGGGTTAAGGTAGTAACTTTATCCTTCATACACTATGTGAATGTTTATATGCTTTGTATATGTCATCCTCTATAATATGTATGATACACACTATGGTTACATTGATGAATAGTGCCTACGGGTACACTGATATGCCCCGTCGAGGACTGAGGTACGAAATGTGTTGGGGTTGTAACAGTGGTTGGCTCTGAACACATTTCAGACTGAACTGAGTTATGTGGTAGATATTATTGCATTATTGGGTACTCGGCATATTTATTTATCGCATCTTCTATAAATGATTATATGTTATTATTGAGATTTGTTTGAATCTCGCCTTTTTTCAAATAAATAAATATTCCAGCAAAAGCTAGAGGCTCAAAGGGCAAAGTACCAAATACTGCTGATTGAGGTGTATGGGTTAAGAAAACAGAGTTATTGGTTATTATTAGTTTATTTTGATATTTCTGGACAAAATTGTATATATGTTATTAAACCCCGAGGGGAAAACTGGTATTATAATCAAGTACCTTGTATCAATATGTCAGTATATTTATGCTATTCTTGTGTTACTCACTGAAATGCGCAAAGGCTACTCTGATTAGGGTTAATGATAAGTGGTATGTAAGACGGGGTCTTACATATTAGATATCTCTGCTTGTGTAGTGATGTATGTAATTGCTTTACTTGATTGTGTAGAGCATCTTTGAATAAATGAAGCTCTATTTTTGTTTATATTGTGGCCATAGATTTGTTGCATAAAACATTGAGCAAGCAGAAATTCATTATGGGGCATGCATATAGTTAAAGCTAATATGTCATGCATATAGCATATATCTTGCATGTAGTAAGGTAATTGTTTTCCTACTGAGATTCTCCCGAATCTCACCTTCCCCTATCAACAATTTAGACATGTGAATACAGAAGGTATGTAGAGATCAGAGAAGAGAACTACATGAAAGGGTTGCAGTAGTGGAACGAAGACGGGAAGATGTCTTCATTTCATTGGGATAGGTTTAGATACTCTAGTAGCCTCATGCGGCTACATTGATTGTAATTATCATATATGAACCCCTATGGGGAATTTCTGTAATCATGCACATATTATCAGTATATTTATGCTATTCCTATGTGCCCATGGAACTGTGCAGTTGCTACTCTGAAAAATATGAAAACAAGATAAGGGTATTACATTTGTACAACCTCCTTTAAAGAAGGCTAAAGGTTTTACTATTAAGGAGCCTATGATAACTCAGTCTAAGTCCAAATAAGTAGAAGGAAGAGGGAAGAAAAAGGCTATAGAGGTTCCACAAGATTCATTCTTGGACAGTGAAGATGATAGGCAACTTCAAGCAGCATTGAAATAGTCGAGATTGGATGCCTTGATTGGAAAAATTGCTTCAGGAACCGATACCTCTGCATCTCAACATGTTCCTGGACACTCTAAGTATTCTAAAGGTCGTGCCAGTTCACATTTAGGGGCACTTTCCACTTCTCATGCACTGGAGGCTGATGAAGAAGAGACTGTACCACTAGAAAATTTCAATCTCGAACTTATGGCACCCTTCAGTAAGAAGGTATACAATGAAGAATTTGCTCACCATAGTTTCTGTCCAGTTGTTTATGTTGACTTAGAGTACTTGAGTGCACATTGTCATTTGAACCTTAGATCATATCTTGGTTTTTACTAATTTTGGCTCAATGTGCACCTACTATATTCACCAACTATTGTGAGGGTTTTCTATTGTAATATGAAAGTCAAAAACTTAATGTCAACAACTATTGAATTGGTAGAAGAATTACTTGAGACTACTGTTCATGGGCGAACTGTGATAATCACACCTTCTACCATCAATACTATACTTGGTTATATATTTCCACCTTCTGATCTAACCTAAGAATTCACAACTGACCAAGTATTTTGTTTGTTGAGACCTAGTGATCTTATAGGTCTTTTGAACTTTAAGCCTTCTTCGATACTGAACCTTCAATGTATTATTTTCTATATCTACACTACAAGTATAGTGACAAATCCAAGAACTTTACCTATTTTGTGTTCAAGGATTACTATATGGTGGCCTCATTCCTGGCGGGACAGAAAAGGAACATGGGAGAGATGATTTTTCACAAAATGAGGAGATTCATATTTTCCTCAACTAGATCCACCAGCATCCCACATCCTCTGATTGTATCTCTCATCCTACAACACAACAAGATTTGGTACTTAGATGGTGATGAGAATATCATAATTCCCATGTTTGGTATGACACAGCTTAATCACACGGGTATCCCTCTTCCATTAGATGATACGACACTTGTACCATAGCGTGAGTCCACACCATCTGGGCTGATAAGGCTCAATCCTCTACAAGAGGAAGATCCCCACCTCCATCATTCTTTGGTACATCCATTCAGGGATATATATCATATGTCATCAACCAGGCCATATCTAATCTCAAGAATGAACTGTTTCAACAATATGAGAAGTTGGTTGACAAAATGGAACAACAAGTTATCAAACTAGTGGATAAGGCCAATCACAACTTTGACGTGTTGTCCAAGGCCCAAGAAGATCACACAAGGAGGCTTAATGAGTTGGAGATCTTTCTACACGCTCACTTCTTTATTCCCGATACATCAGTTCCTCAACTGACCATATCTTCACAACCATCTACTACTGCACCAGCCTCTCACTTCCCAACCACAGTGTTGTTCACATACACTGATCCCATTACTTTTACCACTGCGGATATCAAATTGGATAAGCCAGCCATTTCTCAGCCTGTCACCTATGATCCTCAGCCATCTTCACCACCATTTGTACCTAACCCTATTGATCCCTCTACCACTTTGGTTTTATATACTCCACCTCCACCATTAGATATCACCTTTCTTGAGCCTCCCTTCTCTGCTGATGACAAAAAGGACTAGTGATGGCATTTGAGCTCATGTGTTTAAATTAAGGGGGAGCTTGTAGTTTGGTTTAGTATTTTGGTATTTTGATCTTTGCATTTGTAGTTTGGGGATCATAGTTTAAGGGGGAGCTTGAGCTTGTGGTGGTTTTGAACTTTGTATTTTAAGAAAGTTATGTAGTTTGCATTTGAACTCATGAATTCTAGAAAGTTAAATAACTAGTTTTTGCAAATCATATATAGATGAAGTTATGTTCAATTATGATTTCTGCAGTTAAGTTATGAATTTGATTCATATAATATGACTTGATCCTGTCACAAGTTTAGTAGTAAAGGTTTTGCAGAGTTAATGAAGAAAGTGCCAAATTGCAGCCAAGAACTTTGAATCTTAGTGTTTATGCATTTGAGAATCAAATAAGTTTTTCAAATTAATTAAGTTTCCAAATCTATCACTAAGGTTTTATCATCATTAAAAAGGGGAGAATGTTGGAATTCATGTTTTGATGATAACAAAAAGCTAATATAATGTTTTTAAAATGAAAAACCATAGTTTAATTGAATCAAATTGATTACCAAATGCATTTCACAAGTTGACAAAAACTTGTTGCTAAATACATTTGCTGCACTCGAGTTTTGGAGAAAAACTCGAGTTTGGGGCTATTTAACTCTTACAAGTTTTATACAAAAGTTGATTTAGAAATTGAAACTTACTAAAGAACTTGAGTTTTAGAGCAAAACTCAAGTTATGATCTAAAGAGAACTTGAATTGGCAAGATACCTCTTGCAAGTTTTATTTAGAGGCTAATGCAGAAACTGAAACTGTATGAAGAACTCGAGTTTTGGTACAAAACTCGAGTTATGGTATAAAGAGAACTCGAGTTGGCAAGTTAACTCTTGCAAGTCTTGTCCAAAAGCAAAGCCAGTAGTTGAAACAGTCTGATGCACTTAGTTATATATCAAAAATCGAGTTATGTGCCAAAGAGAACTTGAGTTATGGTAGAGTACTCAAGTTGTGCTTGCTAACTCTTGCAAGTTCTTGGTAGAGGCAAAATGAAGTGATGACAACAACTTTAAAACTCAAGTTTCTGAGAAGAACTTAAGTTTGGACTTAAGAACTTCAAGGTAACTTGAAAGTTTAGTGGAATAGAAGCTAGAACTTGGAAAACTCATACAAGGAACTCGAGTTTGATCTGAGAACTCGAGTTTGGCGAAAAATTCTCCAAACATTCTTGAGAGGCACTTGAAAGTTATCTCTGTACAGTTTTGCAAATATTAGAGAGGACTCGAGTTTGAAGATGGAACTCAAGTTTGGGTTTGAGTTTCAGCAAGAACTTGAGTTTACTAGTTACGGAAACAGAATGAACTACAGAGTTACAACAAATAATCCGAATATGGTTTAATATTATTCATTCATTATGTTTTCACTTGTTACTGTACCTAAATGTTAACTAACATATATTTCATATGTGAAATAGGAGATCAAACGTGACATTGTATTTTTGTACCACAACGGAACATTCCGCTCCACAATGGAACACTCCATAATGTCTAAACTTAGATCAACTATAAATACAATAAAAAGATAAAACAAGAGCATACACTAAAAAAAATTTATAAGAGTCTCTGATTTCATATTTCTCTCTGTATTCATATTGTACTTTAGTGATTATCATATTCACTTTGTGACAGAGTCTGTAAACACTTTCAATTGTATTTTTGATTTGATCTCAAGGTGAAGGGACTTTGAGAGGGTTAATTTCTTTACATGGAAGTTTTAGTGAAAATTCCTGGTAAGACTTTTTGACTATAAGACTCACAAGGTGCAAGCAGTAGAGAATATTGCTGCTCGTAAGACTTACAATAGTGTAAGTAGGAGAGAATATTGCTGCTCGTAAGACTTGTATAGATAAGCGGGGAAGAAAGGTCTTCGGAATTGTTCTGCTCCTAAGACTTTCCATAAGGGGGAGAGAAAATTCTAAGATTAGAATATTTCTGTTTGTAGTCCTTGTAAGGACAATTATTGTACTACGACGTTCCAAAAGCCCACTGAATCTTAGAAGATTAGTTAAAATCTCGAGAGGTGTTGATATCTGAGGACTGGACGTAGGCCTGAGGTTGGGCCAAACCAGTATAAATCTCTGTGTGCAAATTCTCTCATCTCTATTCTCTCTTCATTTATTTCCATTACATCATAATGTTCAAAAATTTTATTACATCACCCAATTCACCTTCCCTCTTTGGTGAAGCTTGCCTCTTTCAGTTAGGCGATTGTTATGTTAAGTTGATGGCGACGGATAAGATCACACAGTGATGAGGAGATGAGATTGATGATGTGACAAAGTAGGGCTCAATGGGGAGAGAGGCGAAGAAAAATAGGGTGAGTTTCAATTTGTCGGGTAATTGGGTATTTTCACAATTGGATTTTATTACCCTAAGGTCCCATGGGACCTGCCAACAAAATGGAGATTTTAAGGGACTTTGAAGTCATATTTTCTCTTAAGAGGGACCTCGATGCAATTTTCCCTTAAAACTTCTCTTCTTTAAATGATTAAGTAATATAGGTAAAAACATTAGTTCTCAATTTTAGACATTCAATTTTGATTAGTTTTATATAAACATTACTTGTTTTATTTTTAAAATAAAAATAATTTGTTTGAAACTATTGCATGCATTTAAAATAAAAGGGAAATCCCATTTGTAGGTACCTATACTCTCAGTCAATTTTTAATTTGATATATATGAGTTTTCTTCTCTTAATTAAATAATTAATTTTACTTTGTTAACCTGTTAGTTCTTACAATTTTGCTCTATTAGCACTGCTAGCCCATGTACAAGAGTTAACAATATTAACAGAGCAAAATTAAAATATTTAATTAGGAGAGAAAAAAATATAAATACCAAATTAAAAATAAAAAAAATATATAGCCAGCCGCAAATGGTTTCCTAGAATAAATTGCACGCAAGCACGAGTTGGAAATAGACTAAAGTGGGAAGGGTATAATCGGAATAGGAAGTCTTCATAAACTCCTCCCGTCAAATTTCCCGCCAATTCACTTCGTCTCCTTTCTCTCGCATCTGAGTAACCCTAGAACTCTAGCCGGAAGAGATGGCAATTGAAGAGGAAATTAAGGCAGAGTTCGGAAGAAGTGGGTTTGACCTTGAAGATGAAGAAGAAATACTAAACAAATGTAAGCTTGTCCCTTCCTTTTTACCCTTCAATTTCTTATATTCTCCCAAATAATTCATGGCGCACTCTCAGTAAAGAAATGTAAGCTCGTCTCTATCAATTTCTCATATTTCGGAAAATAACTCATGTATCGTTCTCAATCGTTTCTTTTAGGTCTCCCATTTTGCATAAACTACAGTCTCAAACCTTCCGATCTGGTTTCAAGTTGGGAGGTTTATTATCTAAACAGGTTTGTGCTCCGCCATTCGTATTATTCAACTGGTTTGATGAAAATTGAAAATTTCTACTGAATCTCATTGAAATTACTCTGCAACTTTCTTTTCTGTTTTTGACGGTTGTCTAGGCCGCAGTTTGAGTTTGGAAAATCATTCTGTTGTGTTAGACACCAACTACTAATGAATCCAAAAGGAGGAAAGGATTGGAATCCTTGATAAAGAATACCATGCAGTGGCTCTTAGTTAAATGAGGCTAATTTTTATTAACCTAAAATAGGAATTGCTTCACAAAGTTACACAAATATTTTTAATAATTTTGATCTTTATGAGTAGCAACTCTTGCGCAGTCAGGATATGAGATTACGTGTGTGTACATCTTTGTTTTGGTTTGTGTAGGCGTTTTTATTCTATTGAAAACTTTTATAGATAATTAACTCATAAGCACTTTATGATAGAACTTGATGGCTGTTTTGACATTGACAGACAGCTGAATGGATCAACAGTTCAAAGTGCTGAAATAGATGGCTTTTTGACTTACCTACAAAATGAGCAGAAAGAAGCTATTATCAAGGAGGAAACTGATATTCATACTTACTCAAGTAGAGATGTAGAAATGTAAGCATTTTCTTTAACAGTTGCTTTTTTTGGTCCATGGTTTTTATTTGCTTAATGCTTGAATTTCTTCTCTTGCTCTGCACTAGCAATTGAAATGGGATTCTTATCTCCATTTATGAAATAGGAAAATTGCATTGTTAAAAATAAAGCATTCTGTGTACAATAGAAACAGTATGCGCGAATTTTTGAAGAAAAAAAAAACACTATTTTGCATCATTAAATGGTTTATATGTAATTTATTCTAATTTACAGTGACATGGTAGATAGAAATGCAAGTATGCCAGTTCATATTGCTATAATCTGTTCTCTCAGCTTTAGGAGATTTTATATAGTAATAAATTGGTAGTTGATTTGCATATTTGGGAAACAAGTATCTAGAGTTGTTCCTTGATTTTTTTATAACCAGAATCTTTTATGTAGGATCTTAAATGATGATGATATTTCAAAAGATAATGCTCCTGGAACTCCAACAGACCATCAACAAGTTCTATCACCTGCATATGATGCAACCTCTTTAACTAATGGGAAAGTTTTATCATCTGGAAAATCATCGAAACTTGCAACAGCATTTTCTAAGCAAACTAATAGGCTTGAGGTGAAGTTCAGCATCAACAACATGCCTAATCTGGAGAATACAAAACAAGAACCTAGTCATGAGAATGATGAGGATGACATAGTTAGAAAGGTTCGTCCACGACAAATGTGTTCATTGGTGGTTCATGGATCAGGGCCCAGACCAGATTGTAGATTCATGTATGATAGGACTGAAGATTGGGTATGTGTTTTTTAGTTCTTCACCTTTATACTTTTGGTGACACAGGTCTGATTTTTGGCTATTTAGTTTAATGCACTAGAAAACCAAATTAAGAAACATACGAGAGTATACGTGGCTTCTGGGCTCTATGAAGAACCAATGGACCCAACAATTGCTTCTCAGGTAACTTATAAATCTCTCTCCCTCCCTTCCTCATGATTTACAAAATATCGAATTCTAGGTTTTAAATGTCTTTCTGGATGACTGAAACTTAATATTATTCTCTGTCCTAAAATTGTCGTACTCTTTGAATTTTAATCAGCTTTCATATTCTAGTCTGTGATTGCTTGAAACCCTCCTTGTGGAATAAACTTTCATGCATTGTGTTTTCTCAGAGAAGCATTTTCACTGTTGGCATGATTTGTTGTGATGGGGAAGGGCGTCTAAATGAAAAGTCTGTCATGCTGCAGAGCAGGTAAATAGGCCCTTAATTTACCTATACTAGTTATACACATATCCACTGCCAGGTTGCCAAAATCATCCTTTTTCCTAATTGACTAATCTTGTTAAAAAAGGCAGTCTTTATTATGCACTAATTTGTCGAGGAGAGCAAAGCAATTTACCCTTAATGTTCTAGTCAAATGTTTTGTTACATTATATGATGCATTATCTTATTTTTGGACATCTGTTCATAGAAAGGCCTTTATACCATTTAAGGCCTTAACTCCGTACAAATGTGACATTTGGGCACATCAGGTTGGAGCTACCCTTCATATTGTTGCTAAAATTTGTCCCTTCAGTCTTGTCTCATATATGGTCTGTTTTATAACACCATGACAGTGCTGAGAACTCTGGAGGGCAACGCGTTCGCCTGGAATTACAACAACTAAGCCACTTTTCAGTTTTCCCAGGCCAGGTTAGAAATGAAAAAGGCACTGATGTTGAAAATTTCATTCAGGATTTAAGATATAAAGCAGGTTTCCATCATGATAGGTAGTTGGTATTGAAGGGCATAATCCCAGTGGACACTGTTTAGTGGCATCCAAAATGGTAGATTCTATAATTTGCTCTGCTGGTGATAGTGAAAATTTGATTCCAGCAAAGAAGCTAGCCTTTGATAAGGAAAATCATCCGACTGATCTGCCTTGCAAGCAGAGGGAGTTATCAATGGTGTGTATGTTTTATTATTTGTTTGAACTTGAGTTATGCAAAATAATGTATTATCTGTCATGTGCTGGATTTAATTTTTTTTTTTTATATAAATCTATGTGGAGCCTGGAGGGATTTCCAATTTTTCGCTATATTAAGATTTGCCTTCCTTGGGAAAAAAAGAATCAGGCAATCTTGCAACACTTGCAAGCTTTGGCATTGTTCTTTTTCATAAACATAATAAAGATTTCACAGTTTTGATCGCTGCTACCTCTTTTCCCTAATTTTTTTTTGTTGTGGTTCTGTACACTCTGGAACTCTTATTCACTGGAATTTAATACCCAGCTTGGTGCATTACAGGTTATTGCAGCTGGCCCTTTTACTACTTCAGACAATCTATTGTTTGAACCTCTTGCAGAACTACTGGCATATGCAAAGAAAAGACCACCACAATTGATTATATTGGTTAATACCAGCTTGTCTGCAATCTGCTTCTTCCTATTAGTCTTTATGTTAGATCTACTGGTGCAGACTTGGTATTGACGACTGAATTTTCTCTCAGATGGGACCATTTATTGACACTGAACACCCTGACATTAAAAAGGGAACCACAGAAAGGAGTTATGACGAACTATTTCGTATTGGAATCCTCAGAAGGGTATTCACTAAAGTAGAATAATTTGTTTTTGGAACTGTGTTTGTGGGCATTTTTTCTTTTTTCTTTTTGCTAATCCCCCTTTTCCCTGATTCCAGTTGGAAGATTACGTAGAGTGTATGGGTTCTGCAGTTCGAATTCTTCTTGTACCATCTACTCGAGATGCTAACCATGATTTTGTTTTCCCCCAGGTAATGATGAGGTTGAGCCAACTAGAAATTCTTTGATAATTGATTCTGACTTATAAAAAAAAAAAACAGAATTCTGTGTCAATTGTTCTATGGCCATTAAAATCTGTGGCAGTTTAGGTAGTTTATAGACTCAAATACTAATTCGACCATTGTTCCTGCAGCCCATATTTGATATCAAGCTTCCTGATCTCAAGCCTCAGGTATAGTGATTTTAAAGCATTTAAGAATTAATCTTCATTCCTTCATAACTGTTGCTAGTACTAGCAGAATATCAGTCCTTCTCAATAGCTATGCTTATTTAAGTAGTTTGTTTTTTTGTTCAGATAGTCAGCCTCACTAATCCTGGAATTTTTGAGGCAAATGAGGTAATGCATTGATGATCTTGTATCATGGCTTCATCTTGTGCCTCTTTTAAAATCTGCTCTTATTTCTTAGCTTTTTTATATCTAAATTGTGGTGGCATAAAAAAAAGGGGAAAAAATTCAAACAGGCGAGTTTTAATATAAAGAATCACAGGCTTCATAAAATATGATCCTGGGCATGGTTTACATTATGTAGAATTTAGCTCAAACTTGCATCACTGTGCTAAGTTGGGAGTGAATGGGGATAAGGTGAACTTAATGATTATTTAACTGCCCAGCACTCTAAATTTGTAGCTAGTGATTTCTGGAGTTTGACTTTACTCTGAGGAGACATAGTATTTATCAACCAAGTGTCTTTATATATATCACCCCATAAAAAATACTGTTTATTGTTAGGGACATTGCAATTCCATGCTCCTTGGTGACTTTAGCTCATGAAAGGTAGAAAAGCAAAGAAATAAAATATTGATGGTATTTCCTGGGCTGGAAAAATACCCTCAGGATACCAAGTTGATTATGCGATGGTGATTTTGCTTTTATTTGCTGATTTAATTGAGTCCGGATTCTCATGAGGGTGCATATGGAGAGATAAACATAAAAGAGTAGCTGGTGTAATTATGAGATATGAACCCAATAATTGGCTATATTTTCTGCGTTACTATCTCTCTGAATGTATTAATCAAGAGGATCCAATTTAGATTGAATTATGCTGAGGAATGACAGACTTTTGCATATCTATATGAAATTATCTGCCATTAATTCTATGCCATAGATCGGTAAAGTACGTGCAAAGAAATTCTAGCTGGTTTTAGGAGCGCCACCTTTTGGATATCATTTTCACAAGAACTTGAAATGAAAAAAAAAATTGAAGAAAACTGGTAGGGTTTAGATGCTGTAAATATCTGGAGAGGAGCATGTGAGAAGCATTTTGACCTCAGAAATTGGGTTTCAGGTCAAGGTTGGTTGCTGCACTGTGGATATCCTCAAGCAGCTCAGTGGGGAGGAAATATCACGATTTTCAGCAGATGTGAAATCTAGTGATCGCATGAGTAGACTTGTAAACCATATTCTTAAGCAACAAAGGTTTGAAAGCACACATTCTGAAAATTCAGCCTTTATTTTCCTATGTTTAGAAAGCATCTGAAGGCAAAATTGACAACCTTAAATATTTTTGAATCAGCTTTTATCCTCTTTATCCACCAGCAGAGAGTGTTCCTTTGGACTATTCTCTTGGTCCAGAAGCTCTTCAAGTCCCGTGGGTGCCAGATGTTCTCATTTTACCTTCAGACATCAAGTACTTCATCAAGGTTAACATTTAACCTGCCAAGAACTATCAAAGCTCAGTGTTGGTACTAAAATGGGCGATAACAGTTTTAAGTTTAAATTAAATGCTTATTTTGGTTAGAGCATTCAGATATTAGTGATCTTGCACAGGTGCTTAATGATGAAAGTGAAGGGAACCACATGAAGTGCATTTCTGTCAATCCAGGAAGACTAGCCAAGGGAGTAGGAGGGGGTACTTTCGCTGAGCTTGACTTTTACAAGAGTGCTGACACAAGCAATGCTTCCATTGTTGGCATATAAAATGTTGAGTGCTGGATCAAAATATCTAGAGGTTCCCTCAAGTTAGATTATTGATTTTAGCTTGTATGACTATTCCTTTGAGCACCTGTGCTGTAATTATATATGGCATCAGTAGTTATTATCTCTTATTCTTAATTAATTTTATATATCATACAAATTAGACAAAAAATAACATGTTCTAACAATGCTCCCTGCTATGTTAGATGTGGCATTTCACGTCTTGTAACCACAAAGGGATCTATAACCTGATTGCAGGGCACAACTATTTACATAATACTTAAGTCTATATTTCCACAATCCCTTGTGGTTTTAGTCGGACCAGTCCCATTGATACATGGGTTTGGTCAAAGTAACTCTAGTGTTGTGAGAGAAATTGAATCCTCATTCATGCCATGAAGCATTTGGAGCGGTAAAAAAATGATTGAGATTTATATTTCATGCTTATATTCACCATCTCTTCTAATGATGGGGATGGAAAGGTTTCTTTCTCCAAAGGATGTGCTTTGGCTAAGTTTTTCCTTTTTCTGGTCTAGTTTGTCCATTACTTGGTGGAGTTTTACCCCAGCTGACTGATTTTAACTCTAAGTATACTTTTTAAAAGCGAGTTGAAATAAAAGTCACATTTGCCAACATTAATCCAAGCAAATCCTATGATTACTGCGAACATTTTTCTGCTTCTTGATCACATCAAGCTCTGCAATGCAAATTTCAATGCAATAGGCCTTCATGGAATCATAGGGTTTTAATGTGCCAGAACCAAGTAGCCTGGCATGAATCGGGAAGAGAACGCTCAAGCTTGTAATTGCACATTTGCAGTTGAAATAAATGTACAAAAGTTGCACAATTTTGCACATTTGCAGTTAAAGTGAAATATTAAAAACATTGGAGTTTGAATATTTTTGGTAATGATGCGGCTTAAGCGTATGTTTTGGGGCATTGGTGCTCCCTAAACCACATTTTAATATATATGCAAAATACAAGATTCCGTTTAAAACAAACAAATGCAACCACACAGTGTAGGATTCTTAATCGGCATTTACCGTGACTTCTATGGCACTCAATTTAACAAACGCTGCTAAACCAAAAAAGAAAAAAGGTTATGATATAAATTTGTCCGACCGAAAGTTTTCGTTTAAGAGCAATGTTGCTCTTAAAGGATTTTTGGGTTTAATATTACCCTGAAAGTTTCAAAACATAGTAATATTTTCCCACCCTACTAAAAAACTAACATTAACCATTAAAATCGATAAGAAACAATATTACTCTATTTTAACACTTCTAGGAAACATTGAACTTAAAACAAACTTTCAGTATAACATTACTTGTGAGTGAAAACTTTCAAGGTAAATTTACACCTTAACCCAAGAATTCAACATGATTCAGGGAACTGCCTAAAAGCAGAGAAACCAGAGATCGTGCACAGGTATAGCTCATGAATGTAAAAGAGCGTAAACAAAACCACGCTAACATTTAAGGATTACTTGCTTGCAACATATCATCACCTAGAATGCTGCATAGACAAATCAACAATTAAGCGAATTCCGCGCAAAGTATCACCAAGAAGGAAATCCAATTCGCAAAATGGCTGAATTGCATATAATGCTAGAATTACACATTCAATCTTATCATGACCAATTAAAAGAATACCAAAATGCAATAAGATGCCAAGTACAGCCTAAGAAAATGCTTTTTATTTTTGCCCAAATAAGAAAATGCCTATTGAAAGTGTCCTTTTTTTGATTCAGTCAAAAACACAACTAGAACTCTAGTACTATATATCACGAGTGCCTTGTCTGTCTGCCATGCCCATTAGGATGACTACTGATGTGCAGAAATTCAGTTTCCCAGAAAGTAAGACTGCTGATTTACATCACCATTCCTCCATCAATAGTTAACACCTGAAATATGGGAACATCAGTAAGCACGTAATAGTTGGTTCAAAGGAGAACTAAAACGAGATGATAGGACAGGTAAGATGACTTGAATCACCTTTTTATTATTGTTGTTATGGGGGGAAAAAGAAAAAAGACCAATTTTATTAAATGGAAATAT
The DNA here is from genome assembly GCA_963855925.1 of Inga laurina. Lineage (NCBI taxonomy): Eukaryota > Viridiplantae > Streptophyta > Magnoliopsida > Fabales > Fabaceae > Inga > Inga laurina. Next base: position 21,167,430 of record OY979709.1, read on the forward strand.
TAATAAGGGTTAGCTAATAAGGAGGCTTGCGGAACATATACGTAGGCTTCATAGGAGTCTGGGCAACCACATTTTAAAATGCCAAAATTGGTTAAACGGTTGTTAACATCTTAAGTAATGACATCATTATTTCGGCCTAAATCTTCCATTTCCATTCTGAAGAAAGGAGTCTTCCCAACAACAAAGTATCTTAATCATCTGATATCTGAATATGCCATCAAAATTTAATGAATGCAATCAAAAGAAAAAAGTCGACTAGTCTAAGCCAGGATTTAGAATGAAAAACATAAAGGCAGTGGATAAATAACCTGTCCAGTGATGTAACCTGCAGCAGGATTAAGAGCCAAGAATTCCACCAGTCCAGCTACTTCTTCTGGTTGTCCATATCTTCCTGAACCCAAAGTGGAAAAAGAAAGTTATTAACATCTCAAACAATATAAAACTCCCAAAAATTTCCAGCACTCTAGAGCTTAAAGTAATTTGGTCACTCTCACCTAAGGGGATTGACTCCAAAATTTTCTTCTCAATATCCTCTCCAAGCTTGGCAGTCATGTCCGATGCAATAAATCCTGGAGCAACAGCGTTGACCTGATAGAAACACCAAGTTATGATTAAATTCCATCAGCTGATATCATCTTGGACAGCACATAGAGATGCTGAAATAGTATGTATTACATTGATGTTTCTGCCTGCATATTCCCTTGCAACAGTTTTTGTCAGGCCAATTACTCCTGCCTTTGCAGCACTATAATTGGCTTGTCCAACATTGCCGACTAGACCAACAACTGATGCAATGTTGATTATCCTTCCCTGCAGAAAACTTCAGTTATTGTCGGATGCAATGATTTTTTTTTTTTTTTTCCTGAATCAGACGTCAACAAACTAGAATCTAGAACTGATACTAAAAATAATAGGTTTTAGCTTCCCATTTTTTAGTAGAATAGAAATACAATATCTCACAATTTACTCACATATTATGGGACTTGTCTACCATTGAAGTAAAGAATAGAAAAGAAAACGACCAAACTGATAAACTAATAAGGGGGAAATTAAATGGACTTAAGATGTCACCTTCTTTTTCTTCATCATAATTTTAGCAGCTGCCTGTAGAAAATAAACAGTCAGCTCCAATAAAAAGCTAAATATTTTTTAAATATATATGAAAATATAAACTTAATTTAACATTTACTTGAGTTCAGAACATACTTGGGTACAAATAAAAACACCAGTGAGATTGAGATCAATAACATCCTGCCATTGAGATTTCTTCATTCTCATTAACAAACCATCCTTAGTGATTCCTGAACATGGGCATCTTTGTTAGAGTATGACATTTGATGACAAAATAAGCTAGAGAAAGAGCTTATATCCAGGTTACCTGCATTGTTTACCAAGACATCAACAGTTCCCCAAGCATCAACTGCCTGCAAATGTGAAAGTGATGAAGCGGCCAAAACATCTAATATTACCTGCCAAAATAAAGTAAAAATATTTACTTACAGTTTTAATCATAGCCTCCACATCTGCCTCATTAGAAACATCTGCCCCAAAGGTGAGAGCTTGTCCGCCATATTCCTCAATCTAAGAAATAATCAAATAAATCAACATAATTCAGTAAATCACCAGTTAAGAATACAGAAGATGACAAAAGCAGATATAATAATATAATGAGCCAAATATGTGATCAAGTCACATATAAAACCTTGGTTAAGTCACAGGAATATGAGGATAGTGAATTACAAAGTTAGCGTGCAACTGTTCTGCTTTGAAAGTGGGTCTTTATCTGGTTTTTATCAACCTCATTCAATTTTGTAAAGCAAAAATCACAGCATAAAAGTAACTGATCGAGAAACCTCAGCAATGATCAATGAATTTATCCGGGAATTGGGCACAAAGTAACCTCTGATATCATATAAATGCATAAGGTTCCAAACGGATTACACTCAACAGACTTTAATAAAAAGTAAGGTATGGCAGAGCCTAATACAAAAAATGCACATAGGTTCTACCTGCTTGGATACCTCCTCTGCCTCTTTGGATGATCTTGCATAATTAACAAGGACCTACAATAGAAAGCCCCAATAATTTACTAGCAGGTATTATGAACTATTTACAGCTACTAAGAGTTGAGACAGTTCCAGAGGCCAGATAAGCAGGGATGTCCTCTTCTTAACCAGATGTTAAAACTGACCAAATTCTTGGATCTTCATGGTTTCATCATGTACCCCAGAAATAAATTAAAGTTTAAATCTTAACAGAGAAACATACTTCATCTATTTGAAAGTACAAACCTGTAACATTCAGAAAGAAGTCTATCAAGTGTCACTTTATGATTCCATTTTAGCTGATGCAACCTTATTTTCAATCACAAAGCTGATAATCCTTTTAGCAAATGTTTCTGTACTACTAGGTGAAACCTATCCCCTTTTTTCCCATCATTAAACACAAGTCATTCAGTTAAAAGAACTTTGTGAGTGTGTGTGTGATTACTGGCAGTTTGAACTGGTTAAAAATGAGGCCAATAGTCATGGCTTTTCAAATTGAAAAGTAGCCACTAACCTTGCAACCAGCTTTACCCAAAGACAATGCAATTGCTCGACCAATACCTCTGGAGGCTCCAGTCACTACAACAACAGGTGCTTCAACATTTGGAGCAGTTCCAGTTCCTGCTTCTTCAAGAGTGGCAACCTGAGCTCTTATAGCTGTGTTTGTGCGTGCAGATGAGTTTGTCAGCGTTGATAATTATTATATGAATTTGCAAGACTCAAATGCAACGTAAGGAGAACAAGAATAAACAAGTATTTAGACGCAGATTATTATATCTTTGTCATCAAACAAGTGTACAATTATCTAATTAAACTATATACTTATCACGTTTTAATTAGAAAAACAGAAAACTGTTTATTTTAATTGGAGAGTATGAAGACTTTGATAACAAAAACATGAAAAATTGTATGAGTCTAATCATATCAGCAAAATACTTACATGCACTTCGTAATATCTTTGCATTTGACTTCCAACCAAAATATATTACGTACTACTTCGGTCCTTAAGATATATTTGAGGAGTTGATTTTGGTCCTAAATATAAAACATAATTTTCATATTTGCTAATCCTTTCCTAATTTATCCATGTTATACTCCTTTAACAATAATCAAGAAGGAAAGGGATGGAGGAAATTAAGGAAGATGGTTAGTGTGTTTTAGAAAACATACGTTATAACAACTAATTTAATTAATTTCTATAATCTAATCAAATTAGGTAAATATGTTAGATAAATATGTCTTATATTTTGAGGAGTATATAATTTTCCCATACATAAGAGTACAATTTTTCCATGCAAATATGAAGTTACCCATCTAAACTACAAAGTTGTCAAGTTTTAATTGAAAAATTTATATACTTGTCATATTTTAGGGAAGAATTTCAAATATATGAAAAAAAATGCCGTGAGTCTAATCCCACGAATAAAACCCATTTCCATAAGAATCCTATAGTTAGCTTGATTTAAATTGACCACCCAAAATAATTCTTAAAAAGTTAATAACAGCCTATTCAGAGTTCACACAATAGCATTCAAAATGTAAACAGGAAAATCAGTACCAGTGGATCCCAACGAACTGTTGGATCTCAACGAACTGTTGGATCTGCAGTGGATTCCCGAAAGGGGACGGAGCTGGTTCACATGAAGATGAGCGACTTTCCTGTTAGAAAAACCTCCGAACTTGGGCGAAACGACGGGGACTTTGAAAGCAACACAGTTTGATCCGGCAATGGAAGCCATGAAAATTCGAAAAACCCTCCGAACAGCGAAAATAGAAGAAGAATGAGACGTTGCAGTGGAAGCCAGATGTGAATCGAATAATGAAATTGCTGGGCTCTTAAATCAGAAATGGTGTCAGTTATGTAATGAAGCTTTAGATGAGTATTACTATTATGTGCATTGGAAGCTCCGGACACCGCACGGAGGGCGATTAAACTGAAGCTGCAATCTTATACGGCATCTTTTGGCCAATTACTAACTACCACGTGGCAGTCAGGGGGTATAAATGTAAATTACGATCAGATGTCCATGTAATTATTAATTAAAGAAGAACGTGAGAGTAGTTGTCTGTTTGTTTACCTAAACGAGGAACCAGTTTCAATATGATAAGCATTTATGCTATGTTTGGTAGCGTTGAAGTGCAGCACGGGAAGTGGAATTGGGGAGAGAAGTAAAAAATGAAACCGTTTGATATGTAAGAACCGAGTTCCATGTGAAACTCAGTTCCATAAAAAATGATGGAACTGACTTCCTTCACTACCCCATGAGAAGTGAGCCACTTTCATGGAAGTTGAGATTAAAATACCCATATGCCCACAGAGAGGTCCGATGACCATGAACAGTTATGTGGGTTGATGACGGTGAAGGTGTGCTTGGTCGGAACGTCGACAATAACTGTGGGTGATGGTGGAGATGTGGTCGGAGACAACCATCGAGCCCGTCCCTACTTACAGCCTCCACCAATCTTTGTGCCTGTCCTCCGTCGCAGTGATCGCGAGACCTCCGTCTTCAACCTCAATAATCGCTACTTTTCAGCCCACATCGTCTTCAACCTCCCTCTTCATGACGGCGACTTCTCTTCCTCTTTGTGCGACTTTGTTCCCTCTTCGACTTCTTCTCCTCGTCGATCTGCAACTCCCCTATCAACAACGACCCTCAACCTTCATCAATCTTCAATGGCTGTCTTTTTCTTCAACCTCCGTTGCCACCAGATCAAGTTCAAACCTCCATCTTTCCAGATCTACAATGGTCATCGCGTTTTGCCGTTCTGTTTCTCTGTTTTTTTTTTTGCCATTGCTGTTATGTTTCTCATACAATGTTGATGGATGATATTTGAGTTTAGATTTGATTTGTGTATTGTTTAGATTCATGATTGAGCATGGATGAATTGTTTTCTGGTTGATGATTATTGCCGGCAATGGTCAATTTCCGGTGAAACATGGATGGTGTAGATGGTCTCTGGAGGGGAAGGGGTTTTTTTTTTGTTAGAGGGTATTTGGGTATTTTTATATTATAAATATAGGTTTCCATTAAAAATTATATCCCACTTCCACCACCGTACCAAACACACTTTTAAACCTCACTTCCATCTCCAATTCCACTTCTAGTTCCGCTTCTATTTCCACTTCCAATTGTCTAAAAACTCTTCCATTATACCAAATGGGGCATTAGAGTTATTCGCTGTAATGAGACCTACACAATTTAAATAAAATTTTAATGGTTTAGATTTAAAATTTTTAATTAATGATATTTTAATCAAAAGATCATTTTTTTTGAAAAACTAACAGGTAAGAAATTGTTTTTATTTTAGATTTTATACATGTTAAAATATTTTTTTAAAAATAAAAGTAAAAAAAAATCAATTTAAATCATCTAAATTAAATCTTAACGGTGTGCAGTGATGAAGAGTTCTCAATGCTCACTATTGTGATAAGCACTGAAACTGGTTCTCCTGAATAAGGGGGTGGGTGTAAAATTTACTTCTTTAGTTTAATTTAGGCTAAAATATATTTTTAGTTTTTTAAATTTACATGAGGTATACTTTTAGTTCTATAATTCTAACATCGTTAATATTACTAACGGAAAACGCTGATACAACAAACTCAAGTGATGATTGTGCAAAATTAAGTGATAACTGTGTAATTAAATGCTATTAATCTTAAATTTACATATGTGAAAATTGAAAAGTATTTAAAAACCTAATGAATCAATCAATATTAAAACCTCAATTATATTAAATAATTTTAGTTTAATAATCTAAATAGTTAAACTTTGATTTCATTTGCAACGATTTGTCTGTTTATTTTAGTTTAATAATCTAAATATTATATATTGAAAAATTAAAACTTAAATATGCTTTGTTAGATGCATAATCATCACTTAACTGATTTATATACATGTATATTGAAGGAAGATGTTTTTGTCGAAAGTGAGACCCTGCTAGGGTTTCTCCCTTTGCACCAGCGTAGTGTCATTAGCCATAGTGCTGTTGGACAATGACAAGAAAAACTAAGCAGGAAACAATAACGGGACTAGAAAAATGTTCGACGTCCGGCTATAGTGGAACAAAGAAGCTAACCAAGAGGTGAAGGAACGCAAGCTTATTGGCAAGGTGATTTCAAACACCAGAATGGGACTAATAATTGTTAGAGACACAGTGAGAGCGGCATGTAAGTCTATTGGAGAAGTAGAGGTAAAGAATATTGGCTTCAATATGTTCACTTTCACCTTCAAGGATCCAAAAAAAGCTAATAGGGTACTGAAGGAAAACCCATGGGTGGTTTGAAATAGCATTCTGAGTTTACAAAAGAGGAAGCCATTCCTAAGTGATAATGAAATATTCATTAACTTTTGTAAGTTTTGTATACAATTTCATAACCTCCCTCTGGAAGGTAGAATGGCAGAAAACATTAGGTTGATGGCGAGTTTAGTTGGAAGAGTTATTGAGATAGAAGACCCAAAAGAGGATAGATTTGTGAACAGAAGTTTTGTAAGAGCTAGAGTAGAAGTTGATATTAAGAAACCTTTAATCCCTGTTTCCTTGCGCGAAGACAGGAAGTTTTGGATGATGTATGGATCCAAGTTAAATACGAGAAGCTAGTGAGGTATTGTTTTAACTGCGACAAATTGGTTCATAAAAGTAAGATTTTGTGAGGAGGACATGGTGGAATTTGCTGTAAGCAAGGTGACAAGGGGGTATAATGCGAGCTTGTGTGCACAAATGTACAGGGAACAGGGGAGTTTTTCGGTGAATCGAAGCTAGGGAAGATGCCTGGAAACGAAAGGCATACATAGGGGAAAGGAGGGCAAAAAATGTGGGTTCGGGGAACTGTGGCAGATACAGGGTAACACGGAGAAAGGGGCTACATCCAGCAGCCAAGGGATAGGCAAAGAGCATAAGTCCAAGAACCTGACATAGAATCCTCAAGTGGAGGCGAGAAGGTCACGTGAAGAAGTTAACAGGAGGGAAGTGTTATTTAATAATGAATTATTTCAAAATATAAGAATGGAAATAGATATAAGACAAATTAATAAAGCCCCTGTAATGACCCAAAAATGGGATTAAGGGCTAATGACTTTAAAAGTGATGTAATTAATGTTAATTAAACACTTTTGAAGAATATGATGTGAATTTTGATTTGAATGTGCTGCAATTAGTGCCTAAACCCTGCATTTGAGCATAATTGTGTGACAAAGTTTAAAATGAACCTTAATGGTAGGGAGGGCATATGATTAAGTGAAATAAAGATAAAAATGTGTTTAGTGGTGATTTGAGTGAAATTGCCATAATCAGAGGCAAAATGGGAAAAAGGAAAGTTACCGACCAATTGGTCAGTTACCGAAGAGGAAACTTATTGGTAACTTAAAGGTCAATGGTGAGGATTAACTCTCAAGTGATCCATAGGGTGGAATCCTATGCATAAGGGATTCATGTGTGTCTATGGAAGGTGAACAAGATCTTGCCAAGTATCAAAGTGTGAGCCATAGGATTTGGTCAAATTGTCAAACCATTTTCCCTCTCTCTTCCCTCTCCAAAGTCGGCCAAAGGGGGTCCTTCGTTCCCCAAAAATTTGTTTCTACCTTCATCATCATCATTTCACATTTTCTCTCTCTCATTTACGCCATTGTTGAAGGAAGAAAGAGAAAGGAAAAGCTCAAAGTTTAGGTGAGATCTTGACCTTGAATGCTCAAACTTACTTCTTTAATATTGTTCATGTTGATGAGAACTTTCATCCTATGGTTTTAGATTCTCAAGAGGAGGTGTTTTGGTGCTTAAGAAAATTTGAAAGTTGGAGGATTAAGGAATCAACCTTGGGAGGAGAAAAATGTGAGTGTTTGTTATATTTTGATATAACTATTGTGATCATTAATTGAGCTTTGGGAATTTTGGATTTTACCCTGATTTTAGTGTAATTTTGAAATGTATAAATTGTTTAGTGTATTGTGGTGGAATTGGTGTCAAGTGGTGTCTTTGTGCCATTGAAAATGATTTGAAATTTTGGAATGGAAAGAATTGTAATGTTGAGTTTTGAATTGTGTGATGTGTGACATGTTGTGGCTATTGTGTAACATATCAAGGGAAGTTGAATTTAGTTGTTTTGATGGCTCCAATGGATTCCTTGCTAAATTTGGTGTGGAAATGGTGATTGACTGGAGTTTGGGAACCATTGGAAGTCAATGTGTGAAATCTGGAAAATTTGGAATTTTTCTAAGTCTAAAATGCAGTGCAGGGACCTAACTTTGCAATGAATTTTGATATAGCAAATGGTGTCTAAATGTTGTGAAACTTTCCAGATTTGAAGTTCACATTGCAAGCTTTCTATGCATATAAAGTTTGTGTCATTCTAAGTTTTGTGCACAAAGATATGGATGTTTGAAAATCAGCTAGGAGTCAGGTCATTGGTTGGCCACGACCCAAAAGGCTGGCCGCGGCCCAAAACTTTTTGACCTGCTTTTGGCTGTTGCCCAAGGAGGCTGGCCGTGACCCAAAAGTTTCTGATCTGATTCTGGTTGCGGCCCAAAAGTTTCTGATCTGATTCTGGCTGCGGCCCAAAGGTGCTAACTACGGCCGAAATCTTTTTGACCATCTGTTGGTCGCGACCCATGGGGGGTTGGCCACAGCCAACCATTTAAAATTGGCATTTTGAACTTTCGAAGATGGTCTTTGAGCAAGCTTTTCCCAACCCTTTAGGCATGAGTCTAGGCTTCTAGTAGCCACCTAAAGAGTTTAAATGATAACCAACTTTAAGTGTTGTTAAAGTAAGAAATTGGAGTAGAGAATTAATTCACTGTTCTTGATTTTGGTTTATAGGATTTGACATTTACCTTGATCGTGAACGAACTGTGCCAGAGCATGCTCGGAAAGGACCAGGTAGTGACTCTTCTCTTATATTATGTGTAAATGCATTGTATGTATGTTGATCATGTTATGTGATGATTTGTGATGTTGCTGCTCTTACAGCTGGTGATAGCCGTTGTTATACAGTGTAAGCTATCATTACAGTGCAAATTGTCATTACATGATTACATCATGAGCTGTCGTATTGTGCATACAGCCATGAGTGTTGTCGTTTGTGCTGATGTTGATGCTGTTGTTTGTGATTTTCTTACATGCTTTGTGTTTATATATTGTATGAGTGATTTGTTGCTACTGGTATTCTCTTGAATCTCATTCTTTCCATTAACTAATCTTTATATAGGTCAAGTGGCTCCTATGAGAAGCGGACAACCAAGAGTGGCTAGGACTTCTTAAGGATATTTGATTCTAGTTGTTGGTTATCCTTTGTTGGTTTGGTATTACTGTATGTATATGAGATATTATTTTGAATTTGGTTATGTAATCCCCTAAATGGGAATTGTATAAACCCTTAATTTATAGATGAAACCCGAGGGTTACTGGGATTTTTGCTGTACACTCTGATATATATGAATGTAGTTTAACTGCACAGGAGCATTATATTTGGGATGTGAATATGAGACCAGGTGATCTAAATTGTAAGACAAATCTATAAAAAACCCTATCTTTAGGAGGGGAGCGAAAATGAAATTTTGTTATCCGTTGGTCTCTAATCCTTTTTCATTACACATCTTCAAATCATAATTACTGTTTATAAGGCATTGGCTTACAGCCCCAAGTCAAATATTAGGTTGAGTTGGTTGAAAAGGAGGAGGATGACCCAAAAAATACAAAGGCAATTATACCTTTCCAAAATAGAGCAATCAGGGATTTGGAACAGGGCATTCGAGATGTGTCACTTAAGAGGAAAGCTGTAGAGATATTCAACTCACCTATACAAAAAGACGGAAGGATCACAATCAGGATTCCCCTAAGAGTGCTGGTTATCGTGACATTGCAAACTCAGAGCTAAAGAAAATAGAGGAAGTCAAAGGCTCAAATCCCTTTGGGTTCAAGTACAATGGTAATTTATGGTTTGATATCAGTAATAGCTCTAGAAAAAGAGGAGGTGGGTGTAGAAAAGTAAGGAAAGCACTGTTTGTTGATTATTGTCCAAGAATTCAGTTCGAACCTTATAAGGAAGGGAATGGGGTTGGAGAAAAAATGGAAGAAGAGGGGGAAAAACTAGGAAGTGGATTTTGAAAGGTGCGGTGCCTGCCATATGCAGCCACCAAAGAGCAATGAATTGTCTAAGTTGGAACTGTCAAGGGCTCAGAGCTACCCTGACAGTTCGTAACCTAAAGTTCTAGTGTGGAAAATTAAAGCAAAAAATTGTCTTCCTATATGAGACTAAGATGAGGAAAACAAAAATTGAAAGAATTAGAAGGAAACTAAAGTTTGATCAGGGAGAGTATTTTGAACTTATAGGAAGGTCAGGTGGTAGGTTATGTTAGTAGATATATTATACACATAGTGAATGTTCAACTAGAAGGGAAAATGTGGGGAAATATGAGCTAGGTCTATGGGCCAAAGGAAGCAAGAATGAAACATCAATGGTGGGCAGAATTGAATAACCTTAATCCGGGGCCAAATATTCCATGGATAGTGCTAGGAGATTTTAATTAATTGTTATATGCAGCTGATAAGGAAGGTGGGAGGGAATGTTCACAAATGGACTTAGAAAATTTATGATAGATTGTGAGCTAATGGAATTGGAATTTCATGGTTGTAGATTTACATAGGCCAATAATTGATTAGGTGATGATTTTATTAGAGAAAGATTATAGAGCTGTCATTAACATAGGATGGAGAGTACAGTTTCAGAAAAGGAAAGGACAAGTATTGGAGGCTATTGGATCTAATCATTGCCCAATTTATATTGATTATGAATACAAAGACTCATATACCCCTTTGTATTTCGATTTAATGCAAGATGGATAACTCACTCCAATCTACTAGATCTGATTAAAACAAGTTGAAAAATCGGAGGGCTTAACAAGGATTTGGCTGACTTTGTGCACAATCTGAATGAGTTAAGGGAAATTCTCAAGGAATGGGGTAAAAAGGAGTTCAAAAATAGCCAGAAGCTTATTAATCAACTTGCGAAAAGGGTTCAAGAGTGATTGGATTTCGAATGGAACTCTGATACTGCCAATGAAATTAAAGACTTGAAAAAAAAGATTAGAGAGCTATGGGAACAAGAGGAAGAATATTGGGCCAAAAAATCAAGAGTTAAGTGGTTAAAATATGGTGACAAGAACTCAAAATTTTTCCATATGGCCACTATTCGAAGGAGGTACAGAAATAAAATTTCAAGGGTTAGGGGAAATTAGGATGAATGGTTGGAATCAGAAAAGGATATTAGAGACCGATTTGCTGGATTTTATTCTACCTTGTTTTCTATAAGCAACTCAAGAGACTTCACCAATGTGCTGGACGATGTGGAACAGGGGGTAACTAAGACAGATAATAAAGCATTGATGATAGAGATTTCAGTAGAAGAAGTCAAGCAACCTGTCTTCCAATTAGGAGGACAAAAAGCACCAAGCCCAGATAGATTTACTGGCCTCTTCTACCTGAAAACATAGGACATCATTGGAGACCAGGTATGTGATATAATAAAAGCCTTTTTTCAGAATGGTTTTTTATTAAGTCAAATAAATTCAATAGACTTGGTGCTAATACCAAAAGTAGACTGCCCTGAGACGATAAATGACTATAGGCCGATCAGTTTATGTAATTTCTCATACAAAATTTTCTCAAAAGTGATGGCAAATAGATTGAAAACCCTATTAGATAAATTAGTGGATGCGAGTCAGAGAGCGTTTGTACAGGGTAGATTAATCTAGGATGACATAGTAATTGTGCATGAGGTCTTTCACCATATGAAAAACAAAAGGAAAGGTTTTGGGGAAATATCTCTCAAATTAGATATGAATAAAGCCTATGATAGAGTAGAATAGGATTTCCTTTGTGCCACCTTGTTAAAAATGGGTTTTGACAAAAGATAGGTAGAAAGGATTTTTTGGTGTTTGAGTTCAGTAAATTTCTCGGTTATGTTATCTAGAAGAGAATTTCAAGTGTGAAGCCACAAAGAGGACTAAGACAGGGAGATCCTCTATCACCTTACTTGTTCATACTTGTTAACAATGTAATATCTAGATTAATTGATTAGGATAAGAGGAGAGGGTTGTTGAGGGGAAAGTCTTGCATCTGGCCAAGCAATCAATGTGGGAAAGTCTTGCTTATATTTTTCTAAAAATGTCCCAGAGCTCCTAAAAGAAGAAATAGGCCAAATTTTTCCGATTCATACAGTAGATATCCCTGGTAATTACTTGGGACTGCCAATTATTTGAGGAAAATTGAAGAGTCAATCATTAAACTTGGTATTGGATAGAATGGGAAAAAGGGTTCAAGGGTGGAAGAAGACTTCTTGTCTGAGGCAGGTAGGGAAGTGTTAAATTAATCCGTGGCTAATTCAATCCCTATGTACTCTATGTCATGCTTCCTCTATCCTAAGAATGTACTGAAACAACTAGATGGCATTGTGTCTAGATTCTGGTGGAGGTGTGAAGAAGGGAAAAGAGGAATGCATTGGGTATCAATGGATAGGATGAGGAGACATAGGCTAGAATAAGGCCTAAGATTTAAAGACTTTGAAGCTTTTAACCTTGCATTGCTTGCTAAGTTGGGATGGTGCATTCTCCAACATCCTGACCAAATCTGGGTAAAACTACTTAAGGCTAGATATTTCCCAAAGTGCTCTTTCATGAAAGCAAGCAAAGGTAAGACATCCTCGTGGTTATGGTCTAGTATCCTAGAAGGAAGAAAAGTCTTGGAGAACTGGTTAACATCAACATAGGAAATGGTAGGAGTGCAAGAGTTTGGCAGGATCCATGGATAGGGAGTCTACAAGGGGAAAAACTGATGTCACAGTGTACATTTCAAGAGCTTAGAGTTGAGACCTTAATGAAAAATGGGGGTGGAACTTAATGTCAATAGAGGGTTGGATTTTGGAATTAGAAAGGGAGGCTATTCTTAATATAATTGTGAATGTAAATAACCATAGAGAAGACAAATGGGTATAGGTAGGAGGGAAAAGAAGTGTATATTCAGTAAATGAGGGGTACAAGGTGGCCAAAAGGGAGGTATTGAGAAGGCTAGAGCGAATTCTAGAATCTTTAAATAAAGCATGAAGATCAACTTAGAAAGAAGTTTGGAATATAAAGGTACCCCCAAAGGTAAAGAATTTCATGTGGAGGATGTTGTCAAATGCTATTCCTACTTCTAAAAATTTAATGAAAAGACAATGTAGCCCAATAGATCTCTGTTTAGTTTGCAAAGAACAACATGAAACCATGGAGCATTTATTTTTCCATTATGAATGGACTAAACCAACATGGTTTGGAAGCAGTTTTATGTTTAGAGCTGATCAATTTGAGAACCTGGAATTAAACTAGTGGGTAGCTTATTGGATTGGGGAATCTAGATTTAATCCATTTCAAAAGGCTCTCCTCTCTATGACTTTATGGCAAATATGGAAAGCCAGGAATGCAACTCTATTTGAAAATGTGACACCTGATCCATGGTTTGTAACATCTCAGGCTTGTAAATTGTTGCAGGAATTTTGGAGCACGAAGGGCTGGACAAATATGGATGTGCGATCTTCAACTCAGAATGTGTCTGGGGAGAACAAGCAAGTTTTATGGATTCCACCAGAAGTTAATCATATTAAGATTAGTTGTGATTGTACTTTCATAGATATGGAAAATAGAGCAGCTGTAGCTTTTTGTTGTTCGAGACTCCAATGGTTGGTTGTTGGATGGAAATGTACGGATAGTGAATGGAAGTTCAACCTTAATGGTAGAAGTGATTGCATTACTTGATGTCGTGCAATATGTCCATAAAAACCAGCTCAAGGATGTCCAATTTGAGTCGGATAATCAAGTTTTGATTAAATGTCTGGAAAATGACTCTCCTCTAAATGTTTAGATGTGTATCAATCTCCTTGATAACATTCAAAATTCAAGGAATATGATTGGAAACCATTCTTGTAATTGGATTTCTAGGGAAGCGAACCTTGTAGCCGACTGGGTTGCGAAAGTTTCTTTAGGTGGGTCATGCCCGAGAGACTGGGTCCTACAACCACTAGAGCGATTGTGGAAGTTGTTAAATGCTAATTCAAGAATGATGACAAGAGCTCTTGACTAGTAGAATTTTGTTGTATGTAGATATAATAGTTAGTAATGTAGGATAGCTATGGTTCTGTATCCAGACTTGGTGTACTTATTTACCAGTTTAATAAAGTTCTCTATGTGGCAAAAAAAATATTGAAGGAAGATGAACTCTTGTCTTGATTTGTGATTAATTAATAATGATATCCAGTATCAAATATACATAAGAGGAATAGGAGCATAAGGTTACAATTTCTAAGAATAGCAACGGCTCGGATTGCCTAGCCATTTTCATACATCTGTCTCTGTGCCCATGAGAAAAAGGTTTAATTTTTTCCCTCCATCCATTTTAAATTTCTTTCCCTCCATACCATTTTGCATCTAAATCTGTAAGTAGTTTGTTCTTTTTCTATTATATTAGTTTATAGCTTATGCTTTATCAATTACAAGTAAATCAATTTGTTTCACCTTTCCTATGCTTGAGTAATGTTTATTTCCACCTTGAAATTTGCATGAATAGGAACCAAAAACGCTAAAAGTAGCAAATTTGAATCTATTTAGTAAGATGGAGCCTTAGCTGACCAGCTCATCAAAAGTCGATAGGCGAGGGATATCAAAGTATTCCCATACCTCAAAACCGTCTCTCGTGATGGCCTTCTTCTCTTGCATTGGTTGGCTTTACATCGCTAGCAGGTATGCTTCCCTTTTTGTGAATCTTTGGTTCTATCATTGATTTTCTGAATATGATTGGAGGTGAATTTTCGTTTAGTGCTAATCACATTTGTGTTGATTTAACCAACATGGTTATTTTGAGATCTCTATTGCGGTGCCTGGAATGGGAGATTTTTGCCTATCTTTTTCTTCTTTCTTGGACATAAGGTCTACCAGATTTGTGTACAATTCCAATTTTTTTTAAATTTTTTAAAAAACATTAGCCAAATTGTGGAAATTGCATCTGAACTCTATTTTAAGGCCCTATTTTAGCTGGACATTTCTCTTTCAACTATTTATCAAGATGGAGCTTTGCAGTTTGTTTCAAGAGATGGTCAACCTGTCGAGTGTCTACACCACAGTTTTACATAGGTCGATA
Organism: Inga laurina; assembly: GCA_963855925.1. NCBI lineage: Eukaryota > Viridiplantae > Streptophyta > Magnoliopsida > Fabales > Fabaceae > Inga > Inga laurina. The sequence continues at coordinate 21,182,633 of OY979709.1, forward strand.
TGTAGAAGCGAAGGTGGAGAAGATTTCATGCATTATATCGTTGAATCATCATATACATGGTTTAGTTGGACTATCGTATGTAAAAAAATTGTTTTGTATTAATTTCAAGCATATATATGATTTATGAATACAGTGAAAGTAAATGCATGTAAGGCCAGTTTGTGCCTCAAATATTGTAGATGATGCTCCCACGCAACGTGCAGGGGGAGTTGTTTCTTGTTTACTCAAAACAACAATGCTTCTTTGGTTTACTCTTTCAAATATTAAATTCAATTTAATCAATTCTAATTCAATTTCAAATTTATTTTCAGATTTTCTTCAATTTCAAACATTTTATAATTTGCTCGCTTCTTCTTGATTGGTTCATATGTGTTTTCCACATCATCAATATGGTCATTTTCATTGGCTGATTTTGTTCAATTGTTCCTCTTTCATAAAAATTTGAAATTTGAATTTTTATATTCTTCAAATTCAAATGAGATTCAAAACTTTACTGGCAAAAAAAAAAGTGATTCATAATCAAAAAATTCAAAACAATTAAAATTTTGATTTGATTACAATTATAATTCCAAACTTTAATGGCATCTTTCAATCTCATTATTTATTATACTATAATATTTATTATATTTATGATTTAGTATACTATCTATTAAAATTTTACTACAATTAAAATTTTACTATAATTATTATAATTTAAATAAAAATTGCAAATATTAATTTTAAGAAAAATTATGTTTATTTTAACGTTTTCAATGTATTTGAATCATTTCATTTAATTCCATTTATTTTATTTGTTAGATTTTATTTGGTTTAATTCGATTTCGTTGGCAAAAAAAATGTTTTAATTCCATTTGCTACTATCTTGGTCAATCTGTTGTTTACATTCACATGTCATTAACGGCTTGTTTGGGAATCCCCAAACCGTAATTTCAAAAGCCTTTTTCACAAGTCGAGATAAAATTCCTCTTATATACTTACGTCATAAATCATAAAAGCACTTTTAAAAAATTAAAACAAACATGCACTAAATAAATACATCAATGTTTCTCCTTTCTTGTATTTCTTTTTTTTGACACAAACTTTATTTTTTTTCCTTTAATTTGAATTTAATTCTATTTATTGTTTTGGTTGTAATTGTGCCTTCTACTGCCCACTCATTGTGGTTTTAATTTTTTGTTTCATAATTTTGTTGGTTTGTTTATTTTATTCCCTTTATTTAATATTTAGGGAAAATCCCTAAAAAAGAACTCCAAAATAGTGAAAAGACAAAAAGGTGATTCGAGTTTGTATATTCCCGCATAGATGCTATTGCCTAAACTAGAATTTATAAAATTTGAAGGAAATTACACATTTGTCCATTTGATGTTAAGAGAAAGGGAGAGAGAAAAGAACATGGTGATGCGAAAGAGGGGCAGGACGAGAGGGAAGGAAAGAGCTGGCGCTATCCAACCGATCTAAGGTATGTAACTTTTTCATTTACAATGTTCTTCCATTGCTTATAGTCAATCTCCAATCATAATTTTTTTCATCTTTATTTGGGTGAGAAACGATGAATTCGGAGCTGGGTATTTGGGTTGGAGGGACGTCAATGTTGATGATTGGTTGGGGAAAAAATTGTTGATGATGGCTGAATCTGGTAGGAGGTTGCGATGGTATATAAGATAAGGTAGAGGTATCAGGGTGAAGAGAAAAAATAGGGTGGCTTTTGTAGGAAATGAGTAAGATGAAGTTGAGAAACCCTAATTAAGATATGTGAAACATTAAAGTAGCCATTTAGTTTTGTTTTTCTGAACTGATAATGTGCTGATTTATTTGTTGCAGGGCACTTAACATGGATGAAAATATTGGGTCACGTTGTGCAAACGAGTTGTTTTATTATTTTCATGTAGGGGGAAATTTGAAAGTAATAATGAAGGTGAAACTATATGCATTAGAGGTAGTGTGAAGGTTAAAATGCTAACAGATGGGATAAGATTGGAAGATTTAAGGGAAATCATATCAACATGAATAGGTTAAATGCGTTAATATGTCTTGTTAAATGCAAAAATGGTTATCTAAACTTGCAAAATACTTAAACAAAATTGACAACCAGTAATATGAAATTGGGAAACACATGCAAGGGTTAGGGGATGTTGTGCTAGTGGAGAAAATAGTAAGGGAACCTACAAAAATGCTTATATGAACTTGCGAAAGCCCTATATACGAATGACAAACTCTTATTGTTAGTTGGGAAGTGCATGCAAGTGTCAAGGTATTTTGCTGTGCTGTGGTGAAAAAAGTGAGGGAACTTGCAAAAATACTTATCGGAACTTGCGAAAGTCTTATAAACAAATGACAAACCCTTATCATAAGTTGAGAAATGCATGCAACTGTCAAGGGATTTTGTTGTACTAGTAAACAAAAAAGTGAGTGAACTTGTGGAAACTTGTGAAAGACGTATAAAATATTGATATACACTTATTTGAAATGGGGAAAACCTTTGACTTGTCAAGGGATTTTGTTTTACAAGTTCAGAAACATGTCAGGGAACCTGTAGAAATGCTTATATGAACTTGAGAAATCCTTATAAAAAATTGATATACGCTTATCTAAAATAGGGAAAATCTTTAGATTTTTAGGGGATTTTGTTTTGCAAGTTTAGAGACATGTTAGGGAACCTGCGGAAATGCTTATCTAAACTTAGAAAAGCCTTATAAAAAATTGATATACGCTTATCTGAAATGGGAAAAACCTTTAGATTTTCAGGGGATTTTGTTGTACAAGTTCAGAAAAAGTGAGGGAACCTGACCTAACTTGCGAAAGCATTATAAAAAATTGATAAACACTTATATGAAATTGGGAAAACATTCATAGTTTTAGGGAATTTTGTTGTCCACATTCAAGAAAATGCCAAGGAACATGTGAAAATGCTTATATGAACTTGCGAAAGCCTTATAACAAAATGACAACAGGTTATCTGAAATTGGGAAAGCCATGCCACTTTCAGGGTATTTTCTTATGTAAAGTAAGGAAAATGTTACACACCTTGCAAAGAGTCTTACCTAAACTTGCAAAAAAGTTAAGTAAATTTGTTAAAGTGTTATCTAAATTTGGGAACTAATTAACTGTCATAAGTTCTGAAACACATTTAACAAGATAACATAGGACCAGTGTTGTCAACCAAATGGATCCATACATCTAACAAGGGGAAAAATTGTAGCCTCCAATATGAAAACACACATAAACATAACAACTGTGTACATAGTAAGCAATCAAACATATTAACTAGTCTTATCCTATCTGTCCATGTTGATATGATTTCCCTTAAATTTTCCAGTCTTATCCCTTCTGTTAGCATTTTTACCTTCATACTACCTTGACTATATTTAACTTCACCTTCATTATTACTTTCAAATTTCCCCTACATAAAAATAACAAAACAGCTCTTTTGCACAACGTGACCCAATATTTTCATCCAGTTTGTTAACTGCCTTGCGACAAATAAATTAGCTCATTATCAATTCAGAAAAATAAAACTAAATGCCCACTTCACTTTTCACGAATCTGCATTAGGGTTTCTCAACTTCATCTTACTCATTTTCTACAAAATCCACCCTATTTTTTCTCTTCACCCTCATACATCTAACTCAACTCATATACCATCACAACCTCCTTCCATATTTAGCCATTATCAACAATTTTTTCCCCAACCAATCATCAACATTAACGTCCCTCTAACCCAAATACCTAGCTCCGAATTCATCGTTTCCCACCCAAATGAAGATGAAAAAAATTATGATTGAGGATTGACTAAGTAAGGGAAGAACATTGTTGAAGCAAAAATTACATACCTCAGTTTGGTTGAATAGCGCCAACTCTTTCCTTCCCTCGTCCTACCCCTCTTTTATGCCACTATGTTCATTTCTCTCTCACTTCTTTTCTCTTAACATCAAATGGACAAATGTGTAATTTCTTTCAAATTTTGTAAATTCCAGTTCTAGCATTGGCACCTCTGTGGGAATATGCAAATTCGGATCGCCTTTATGTCTTTTCACTATTTTGCAGTTCTTTTTCAGGGATTTTCCCTAATATTTATTCATTTGTTTCACATGTACTTCAAAATCTATTTTATTTCCTTCATTTCATTTATTGCACTATTAATGAGTTTTTTAGTTCCCCATGTAGCCTCAATTCTCATCCTCTCCCTTTTTTCTAGAAGAGGATACTCTTAGAATCATTTTTATCATTTTCTTCTCAAAATCTCATCTCTACCCTCATATAAAAAAAAGAATGATTCTGATTTAATATTTTTGAAAACAATTATTGTAGTATTTTTTAATTTAATTTTTTAAAATTTTTTTTGGGTTATTGTGTAGACAAGATTTTAACAATTTAAATTTAAAATAATAGTTTTATAAAATATGGAATTTGAACCATCTATTTTTTTAATACGAGGGTCAAGATGGGATTCTTCATCAATGCTCATGTTTGGAGAGGTTACTGCGTATTTTGACAGGTTAGCTTGAAATTTTCAATCAACTACATTATGTTCATTATTCATGTCATAATATGTTTGTTTTCTTCTTCTGAATATACATTTTGTTTCTCATGACAAAGTGTTAAAATTTTTTGACCTATTTAGGCATTGTATTATTGCGGCACAATTTATCGTTTCCATTAGTTTGATATTTATGCATTGGTATTGAATTGAGCACGAGCTTCTACAATGACTACACAATTTGGAAGTGGGACCAAACTATTTTTCTCTAATTTCGGGCATGAAAAAGTATAATAATCTCTTAATTTACTCATTGAAACATTCCAATCTATCATCTGACATCTTCCTTCAAAAGTAAGACATGTAAAAGGCATACCTGTGTAACACCATATTTTCTTATGGTTCAAAACTGTTAAAAACATCACATCAAGTCAAACTGAAGATCAGAAATAGTTTTCAGACCATTTGAGGTCCCAACTTCGATACAGGGTTTGGTCCTGTACTTAAGTGGGTTTTCAAAATTTTTTGAAACATTTGTGTAGTAGTCTCATTTTATATTTTCAAATCCCATTTAACTTGTTTGGTTCTATTTCTATTTGTTAATATCAGAGTACTTAACACAGTTCTCAATAGATGTATAGGTTAGGTTTGCTAACCAAAGGGTCTGCATTTCGTAGACAGACCATTCTAGTCCATTTACATCCTTAACGTATAGTACATATTGTTAGATCTCATGTTTTGATGATAACAAAGAATATTATGAAAAAGATTTAGTTAATAAATAAGTTTGAACAAAGTAATAACAGGGAAAATCATCACTTGAAGTAAGCATTGGAGTAATGAAGAAAGGCCAAGAGAAAACGCTGAGAAACTTGATCAGAAGTAAATTTTCTAAGGCATTACTCGAGTAAGTACTCGAGTAATGAGACAGAAACTAGAAGTAACCAGAGACACCTTCAAGTAACCTGCCAAGAATACTCGAGTAAGTACTCGAGTAATAGTATAAATGTTTTCAAGTTGCTCTCGGCCTGCCAATGTTACTCGAGTAGCTACTCGAGTAACCAAGTAAATCATTTGGAGTTGCTCTCGGCCTGCCAACGCTACTCGAGTAGCTACTCGAGTAACCAGGTAAAAGTTTTCAAGTTACTCTCGGCCTGCCAATGATACTCGAGTATGTACTCGAGTTACCCTGTTTCAGAAAATGTGTTGCTCTCGGCATTTTGAACCCTGCCAATGTTACTCGAGGAGCTACTCGAGTAACTCACTGTGGTAAGCAAAAATCTTAAGGTTGTACCCGAATAACTTGATCTGGTTTTTATCACATTTCACTTGAGACACTACTCAAGTATGCAGGTATGAAATGACTTATTTAAAGTGAATTACTCGAGTAAGTACTCGAGTATCCAGAGTTATTTTTGAAGAAAAACCTCAAGTCATTACCCGAGTAAGCTATGTAGAATATTTATGTTTACTCGAGTATGTACTCGAGTAACAAGGTAATCAAACTTAAAGTGCTCTCGGCCTTGAAATCCTGCCAACATTACTGGAGTAAAGCATCGAGTAACAAAAGTTTATTTGAAGGTTTACTCGAGTTGGTACCCGAGTAATCTATGAAGAAAAGAGTGCATTACCCGAGTAGGTACCCGAGTAAACAAGTATTTCCAAAGGTTTGAAATTTTGTTTATTCCATGCACTACCCGAGTAATGTTATATCTGTTTGTTGACTTGTAGTTCATCAAAGTTTTCACGATGATACTCGAGTAAGTACTCGAGTAAACTTTAATGAATACTCGAGTAGCTACTCGAGTATGCAAACCGAGAAATTCAGAAATCATTCCAACGTTCATTGTTTTTTTCCTATATGATTAACCTTTCATTGTATTAGTATTCTTAGCATATCCATAGATAAACAATGAAGAAATCTTACCAAATAAGGAAAGTCAAATGCAACGTTCAAATGCCACCTACCACCACCTACCGCAAACGTATGTCTTTCAAATACTGGAAAAGTCAATAGTGGCTGCGCACGCTCCAACGGGTATGAAGAAATATGTTCTAGAAATCATTACCAACGTATCTATATATATGGGAACATCCAAACAGAGGAAAAAAAACAAAAACACACACACGAACGTATTACCAAGTTCACTACTCTGTTTTACATTATACTTGCAATTCAATGCTTCAGTGATTCTTATTCACTTTGTGAGAGAGATATTTCATTCAAACTCAATATTTGTTATTGAGGTAACTTAAGGTTGTGGAACCTTGAGTTGGGATTGGATTACAACTTGTAAGGGGGAGCGAGTGTCCAGACGAAGAACTTGCTTGTACTGAGGTGCCAAGAACCCACTGAATCTTGGAAGTTAAAGTAAAAATCTCAGAGAAGCTCTGAGGACTGGACGTAGGTCAAAGTGGTTGTGGCCGAACCAGTATAACTCTCGGTGTACACTTTGGTGATATTTCTCCTTACTCCTTATTGCTTTATATTCATCGTCAAGTTTTTTATTTGCAACGAAATTTTAGTATCACCCAATTCACCCCCTCTTGGGTGAAACGCTTGCTCTAACATTTGGTATCAGAGCGTAGGTCTTCTTGTTAAGGTATAACAACCTAAGAAGGATCCAATGGCAAGCATAGGTGAAGGAATTCTTCCCGGCGGAGCATCCATCACTAGACCTCCAGGTTTCAGTGGCGAACACTTTTCTTTCTGGAAAGCAAAGTTTAGTGTATTCATGATGGCTACTGAATATGGGCTATGGGATGTGATTGAGAGTGGAAACTATCAACCTACAAAGATTGTAGATTCTCAGAAAATTCCCAAGACGCCAGCGGAATATGATGAGAATGATAAGAAACTTATCACTCTCAACAGCAAGGCAATTCTGATGTTACAAAGTGCCTTGAGTCAAAGTGAGTATTTTAGAATTTGCACACTTCCAATAGCAAAGGAAATGTGGGAAGCTTTGGAAATAGCTCATGAAGGAGCTTCGGGAATAAAGGAGAACCGGATCAACACCTTGGTCACTGAATTCGATCTACTTCGAATGAAATCAGGCGAATCAATATCTGAATTTGAACTTAGATATACTTATCTTGTTAATCAACTTGCAGCACTTGGGAAAGTTTATGATCAGCATACTCAAGTATGAAAGATTTTGAATATTCTTTCTAGAGAGTGGGAGGCCAAAGTCACTGCGATAGAAGAAGAAAAAGGAGAATCAATGAGATCATTTGCTTCTCTATTTGGAAGTCTTTCTGAATATGAAAGCAAACTAAAGTTCAAACGGGAACTAGATGACATTGGTGACAAGAAAAAGAAAGGTCTAGCACTAAAAGTAAAAGAAGAGAATCAAGATGAGGATGAGGAGTTTGACGATGACGAAATGGGCCTAATCATAAAACGATTTAGAAAGTTCTACAAGAAAGGACAAGGATTCAAACACTTTCAAAAAGGAGGAACTAGCAGCAAAGATCATATCATTTGCTACGAATGTGGAAAACCAGGACATATCAAATCAGAATGTCCAGAGCTGAACCAAAAGAGCAAAGAGAAGAGAAAAGGCAAATTCTTTAACAAAAAGAAGGCCTTCATATCTGCTATACGAGGTGATAGCTCCTCTGACGAAGAAAGTGATGAGGAAGAAGTAGCCAATATATGTCTTGTTGCTCAAGAAGAAACAGAAGAAGAGGTAAATGATTCTGATCCTACCTATGATGAATTACTCTCTAAATATAATGCTTTACATTCTAAATTCATCAAAGTAGTTAAAGAATTAATTGTTTTCAAAAAGAAAAACAAAGTTCTTGAAATTGAACTTAAAGAAAGTTCAGAAAAGAATTGTGAAAATTGTTCTTCTTTGAAAAAGAAAAACATTGATCTTACAAAAACCCTTGAAAAATTTACACAAGGAAGTGAGATGCTAAATGTTATTTTAAAAGCTCAACGATTTGTAAATGACCGATCTGGAATTGGATATGATCCAAAATCAGATAAGAGGAAAGGTAGAAAGAAAGCAGAAGGTAAGTCATATTTGAATTATTTCTAGCATTCTGTGCATACATCGAATCCTTTTGCATTTTGTAATTACTGTAATAGAAAAGGTCATTATACCTCTTCATGTATTCATAAGAAGAAAGGAAACATAGGAACCTACAAATGGTTACCTAAAGGCTCATATGTTAAGAAAACTATTTGTACTAACCCAAAAGGACCCAAAAAGATGTGGGTACCTAAGACTTAGTCATTTTATTGTAGATATGTCTCAAGGCATCCAAAAACAACAAATGGTACATAGACAGTGGATACTCTAGACATATGACCGGTGATTTCAAAAGTTTTACCAAATTACAACCTAAAGAAGGTGGGAAGGTAAAATTTGGAGGAAATCAAACCGGAAGGATAGCAGGAATTGGTGAAATCAAAAATGACAAAGACATACAAGTCAAAGACGTATACTATGTCGAAGGATTATGACATAACTTGCTAATTGTAAGTCAAAGTGCAGACAAAAACAACTGGGTAATATTTGACTCAGAGGAATGTCTAATTATCAATAACAATGACTTACCACTTGATAAGAAGAATATCAAGGCTAAGCTCAGAGCAAAAAGGGAAGGTAATTTTTATACTCTAGATATTAGTAGAAATGAATCTGAAAACTGTTTTCTGAGTAATACCGATGAAAGTTGGCTATGGCATAAGAGATTGGCTCATGTCAATATGCATCAATTAGGCAAACTACTCAAAAAGGATTTAGTTCTTGGATTACCCAGAGTAACTTTCAAAAATGACTTGATTTGTGACGCATGTCAAAAGGGTAAACAAACTAAATCATCTTTCAAATTGAAAAATAAGATTTCAACAAATAGACCATTACAATTATTGCATATGGATTTAGTTGGCCCAGCAAGAGTAAAGAGTCTAGGTGGCAATTTATATTCATTGGTCATTGTTGATGATTTCTCCATATTTACATGGGTTATTTTTCTATCATCAAAAGATGAAACTTTTGAAGAATTTATTGTTTTTGCTAAGAAAGTGCAAAATGAGAAAGGTATGTCCATTGCAGGTATTAGGACGGATCATGGTGGAGAATTTGAAAATCAAGCCTTTGAAGAATATTGTGATACTAATGGCATTGATCACAATTTCTCTGTTCCAAGAACACCTCAACAAAATGGAGTCGTGGAACGTAAGAATAGAGTACTTACTAAAATGGCTAGAGCAATGTTAAACGAGAAGAACACATCTCAAGTGTTCTGGGCTGATGCTATGAGTACAACATGTTATATTTCAAATAGAGCCTATATCAGAACAAAACTTGGAAAGACACCATACGAGCTATACAAAGGAAGGAAGCCAAACATTGCTCATCTACACATCTTCGGTTGTAAGTGTTTCATTTATAATAATGGTAAAGATAACTTAGGAAAATTTGATTCTAAAACTGATGAAGGAATTTTTCTAGGGTATTCTAACCGAAGTAAAGCATATAGAGTTTTCAATAAATGAACATGTGTTGTTGAAGAATCAATTCATATTGTATTTGATGAATTTGAATCCTCTGACAAAACCATTGATGAAGAATAGGAAGTTGTTTTAAATCAAGAAAATGGTCAATCTATTTCTAAATCCCTTATTCCAGAAGTTGATGAAACCAAGGAAGAAGAACAAACACTAGGACAACCTAGAGCCTGGAAATACAATAAAAGACATCCCTTAGATCAAGTCATAGGAGATGTGAATGAAGGGATCAAAACTAGAAATAGAATTTTCAATGAAGTAAGTTTTTCTGCATTTATTTCTGAAATTGAACCTTCTAACATTGATGAAGCCTTATCAGATAATGATTGGGTTATAGCAATGCAAGAAGAATTAAATCAATTTGAAAGAAATCAAGTTTGGGATTTGGTACCTCGACCCAAGGATCATCCGATCATTGGTACTAAATGGGTATTCAAGAGCAAACTCGATAAATCCGCAATTATTGTCAGAAACAAGGCAAGATTGGTGGCCAAAGGCTATAATTAGGAAGAAGGGATTGATTATGAGGAAACGTATGCTCCAGTGGCTAGATTGGAAGCTATACGCGTACTCTTAGCCTTTGCATGCATCAAAGGATTCAAACTTTATCAAATGGATGTAAAGAGTGCATTTCTAAATGGTTACATTATGGAAGAAGTATATGTAGAACAACCTCCAGGATTTGAAGATATTACCAAACCTGACGATGTTTTCAAACTCAAGAAAGCTTTATATGGTGTAAAACAAGCTCCTAGAGCATGGTACGAAAGGCTCAGTAAATTTCTCATTGATCAAGGTTTTGTATGGGGAAAAGTTGATACAACACTTTTTATAAAACAAAAACGTGATGATATTTTAATTGTTCAAATATATGTTGATGACATTGTTTTCGGTGCTACTAATGAATCTCTATGTAAGGAATTTTCTGAGATAATGCAGGGAGAGTTTGAGATGTCAATGATGGGAGAATTGAATTTCTTTCTTGGTTTGCAAATCAAACAAAGAAAGAATGGAATCTTCATATCTCAAACAAAGTACTTAAAAGAGCTATTGAAAAAGTATGGAATGGATGAAGCAAATGGAACTGACACACCTATGAGCTCAACTACGTTGCTTGATGCTGATGTCAAAGGGAAAGACTACAACATCACAAAATACAGAGGAATGATTGGATCATTACTCTATCTCACGGCAAGCAGACCAGACATCTAATTCAGTGTTGGCATATACGCAAGATATCAATCAGCACCAAAGGAATCTCATGCCGAAACGGTCAAACGAATCTTTAGATACCTTGCGGACACACCAGAATTGGGTCTGTGGTATCCCAAAGGAAGAGGTGAATATCTAGTTGCATATTCAGATTCAGATTATGAAGGATACAAAACAGACAGAAAGAGCACCAGTGGACAAGGACAATTTCTTGGAGGATCTCTTGTATCATGGTTCAGCAAGAAACAAAATACAGTGTCTCTTTCGTCAATGGAAGCCGAATATGTTGCAGTCTCAAGTTGTTGTGCACAAGTGATATGGTTAAAACAACAACTACAAGATCTTGGTATTTATCTCAAAGAAATACCAATCTATTGTGACAATACCAGTACGATAAGCTTGGCGAAAAATCCAGTTCAATATTCTAGAACCAAGCACATCGATGTCAGACATCACTTCATTAGAGATCATATCCAAAAGAAAGATGTGAAAGTGATTTTCATTCCTACTCATCTTCAACTAGATGATATCTTCACAAAACCCCTTGCAAAAGATCAATTTCTATATATTAGAAGAGAATTGGGAATGGTAAATCCCAATGAGTTGTAAGTTATTTCAGTTTCTCATAATATTAGATGAAGTCATTTAATAATGTTTTGATGATTACTAATTTAAGTATCGGAGTATATAGAAACTTGTTTTGTAGGGAGATTGAAACTCTGTTTTGAGAAACAAAAACAGAGGTTATCAGAGGACACCTTTACTGGAGTACCAACTTGAAGTAATGACTAACAGTGAAACATTACCCGAGGAACAACTTGAAGTAAAGAAGTACTTTACTCGAGTAACTACTCGAGTAATGGTCTTCCAAAACTGGAAGTAACGGATCAAGTTACGTGAAATTTAAATCAAACGGTTCAGTTGCTAGGAAATGAACAGTCAGAAGTGAAAAGACAGGTTACCCGAGGAGCGTCTCGAGTAAACTTGAAGCTTACTCGAGTAAGGACTCGAGTAACTGCAAGTCCAGATTATCAATTTGATGAGAAACAACTCAAATATGCTCTAAATTGGCTACAAAATGATCGAGGGAACACACATGGATGATTACAATATTATTCATGCCAGGTACGCAATTTAAATGAATTATTTTAGGGATTTTCTGTATGATCACTCGAGTAAGGACTCGAGTAACCATGAAGTTTACTCGAGTAAGGCCTCGAGTAACGTCGGGTTTTAGGTCTTTATCTGTCGCAAACTCAGTCATTTCCACAAAATCTCCTCGAGTAAATCACTATCCTTTCTCACAAAAATTTTTCACAATCTCTTCCTGACATCATTTCTGTCAAAACCCACTAAATTTCAACCCCAGAAACCTCCTATTCTGCTCAAATTCTTTGTGCCCTAAACTCGCGACTGTCACTCTGTTTTTTTTTGAGTTTTTGAATCCTTCACTGATTCAAAATGGTTAGAACCAAAAACCTCACTCCCTCAAATTCTTCTGAATCACAACAACACCCTGATCCTCTTTCATCTCCTCCCAGAAAGAGAAGAAAACTTACACCAAGATCCAAAGCCAAAATCCAACCCAATCCTCAACCTCAACCGAAACCAAAAGGGGTTGTTATCAAAGAGCTAGTAGCTACAAGAGCTCAATCCAAAAAGAGCATTTCTACTGGGAGAGGCAAAAGTGCCAAATCTCCTTCTCCTCCACCCTCTGATTCCTCAACTCCCTCTTTCACACCAAAGCCTCACAAAAAGCCTAAATATGATAAGAATGTGGCTAAGGCAATGGCTGGCATTCTAGATCAGATGGAGAAGGGGTAGTCTTCAAAGAAATCTAAATTGCCAGAAGAGGAGATCACCAAACCTCCAAAGTGGTTCAACGTCAACAAATTGGAGGAGTCCCTAAAGTATCTCACTCAATTCTCCAGGAGGAAAGTGTGCAAGACACACTATGTGGACCTCAAGTTACTTCAGGAGATATGAAAGCACGATCTTAGTTCATTTCTAGAACCTTTTATGCCTTGGCTTTCTATTAGACTTCCTTTTTGCACAAAGGTAGTCACCCATTTTTATTGCAATCTTGAGATCCTAGATGAACCGAATAGGACCTCAGCTGAGGAAGAGATGACTACCATTGTGAGAGGCCAAAAGATTCTCATTGCACCATCTAGGATAAATTTATGGTTAGGGATAGAGAACCCCCAGATGACATTTACTCCCAACTAGACTCAAACCAAATATTTTCTGTCCTTAAACCTGGTGAGCTTGTTGGCCCTTTAAATTTCAAACCGAGTGATATGTGTAATCATCACAGGGTTCTATGGTACATCTACTCTAGATCCCTTGTGAACAAGGCCAACAACTATACCCACTTCTCTGATAGGGACTTTAGATGGTTTGCTTCATTACTCCTGAAGGAACAGAAGGACTTGGGGGAGTATATCTTTTCTGAGATGAAAAGATACAGAGTGGACGGGAAAGCTACCACATCGATGCCATATCCTTATATTGTTTCTCTCATTCTGAAGGAGAATAAAATATGGTATCTGGAGAACAAAGAACAAATTGAGAGGATTACTCCGGTTGGGAGAAATCAAATTGGCAAGCTCAACATTGATATCCCTCTCAAAGGCCCTCTGGAGTCTGGGTCGAAGAAGAAGAAGAAGACTGAGACTGAGACTAGCAAGATGGATGATACTCAGTCATTGGCTCCAGCTGCCACTACATCATCACCCTCCTTCCTCAACGCCACACTTAAGCATTTTATGGAGAATATGCTCCGAGGATTCCATGTTGATATTGCCAACACAAATGTTGAACTGATAACCAACATGAATCACAAGATGGTGGAATTGGTAGAGAAGATGGATAAGAGGCACGAGGAGTTGCTAGCCGAGCAACGTGCCCAGGGTAAGACATTGAGATTGATTCTGGCATGACTGGATTCCTTGGGTCCCAGACCTTCTGCCGGTCCTTCATCTTCTGCACCACCACCACCAGAGAACATTCCTTCTAATATCCCTCACACTAAGGCTGAGCTTCCTATCCCTCTAGTCTCTAGTCCACCTGAGCCACAACCCAAAGATGTCCTATACTCAGTGGATAACCCCAAAACAAATGAGACCATCCATATCATCATTGATGATTCACCACCCAAACCTCAACCTGAACCCGCTCCTAAACCTATTCCATCTCCTACCATACAGAGGAACTCTTACCTTCTTCATCTTCTGATCATCACACTCCAGAAGTAGAGACCACCACTATGATCGTCTACCAGTCTCCTCCTATTCCTCCCAAAGATGATATCCACATTCCTCCACTTAATCTTCCTGAACCAGTTTCTTCTAGTTCATTTGACTCCTCTGGTTCAGATGGTCCTTTGGTTCTTCCAGTAAAGCCTATCTCCATGGTCAGGCCTTCTAGTCCTCCACATGATTGATGAAGACAGAAAGGGGGAGAGGAGCTTGAGAATGATTTTGTGGAAGTTTCTGAGTCATTTTGGGTATTTTGGGTGTATATGGGTTTTAGGGAGCTTTTGAACTTTTTATCTTGTAATTTCTTAAGATTAATGCAAGTTTAAGTTATGATTTCATTTCAAGTCCATTTAACTTTTAAAATTATGATACATTGTTGGACTAATGAGTTTGTTGTATATGCAAGGTATATATTATGATTTCATTCCCTTTTAAAACACTTTGAATCTAAACTTAACAAGTTTTTCAAAATGATCTTTGAATTCAAGAAGTATTTAATTGAGAACTCAATTCCAAAAACAATGTTCAAAATCACCAAGTTTTGTCATCATCAAAAAGGGGGGGAATGTTAGATCTCATGTTTTGATGATAACAAAGAATATTATGAAAAAGATTTGGTTAATAAATAAGTTTGAACAAAGTAATAACAGGGAAAATCATCACTTGAAGTAAGCATTGGAGTAATGAAGAAAGGCCAAGAGAAAACGCTGAGAAACTTGATCAGAAGCAAATTTTCTAAGGCATTACTCGAGTAAGTACTCAAGTAATGAGACAGAAACTTGAAGTAACCAGAGACACCTTCAAGTAATCTGCCAAGAATACTCGAGTAATAGTGTAAATATTTTCAAGTTGCTCTCGGCCTGCCAATATTACTCGAGTAGCTACTCGAGTAACCAGGTAAATCATTTGGAGTTGCTCTCAGCCTGCCAACGCTACTGAGTAGCTACTCGAGTAACCAGGTAAAAGTTTTCAAGTTACTCTTGACCTGCCAATGATACTCGAGTATGTACTCAAGTTACTCTGTTTCAGAAAATGTGTTGCTCTCAGCATTTTGAACCCTGCCAACGTTACTCAAGGAGCTAATCGAGTAACTCACTGTAGTAAGCAAAAATCTTAAGGTAGTACCCGAATAACTTGATCTGGTTTTTATCACATTTCACTCGAGGCACTACTCAAGTATGTAGGTATGGAATGACTTATTTAAAGTGAATTACTCGAGTATCCAGAGTTATTTTTGAAGAAAAACCTCAAGTCATTACCCGAGTAAGCTATGCAGAATATTTATGTTTACTCGAGTATGTACTCGAGTAACAAGGTAATCAAACTTGAAGTGCTCTCGGCCTTGTAATCCTGCCAACATTACTGGAGTAAAGCATCGAGTAACAAAAGTTTATTTGAAGGTTTACTCGACTTGGTACCCGAGTAACCTATGAAGAAAAGAGTGCATTACCCGAGTAGGTACCTGAGTAAACAAGTATTTCTAAAGGTTTGAAATTTTGTTTATTCCATGCACTACCCGAGTAATGTTATATCTGTTTGTTGACTTGCAGTTTATCAAAGTTTTCATGATGATACTCGAGTAAGTACTCAAGTAAACTTTAATGAATACTCGAGTAGCTACTCGAGTATGCAAACCCAGAAATTCAGAAATCATTCCAAAGTTCATTGTTTTGTTTCCTATATGATTAACCTTTCATTATATTAGTATTCTTAGCATATCCACAGATAAACAATGAAGAAATCTTACCAAATAAGGAAAGTCAAATGCAACGTTCAAATGCCACATACCGCAAACGTATGTCTTTCAAATACTGGAAAAGTCAATAGTGGCTGCGCACGCTCGTACGGGCATGAAGAAATATGTTCCAGCAATCATTACCAACGTATCTATATATATGGGAACATCCAAACAGAGGAAAAAAACAAGAACACACACACGAACGTATTATCAAGTTCACTACTCTGTTTTACATTATACTTACAATTCTATGCTTCAGTGATTCTTATTCACTCTGTGAGAGAGATATTTCATTCAAACTCAATATTTGTTATTGAGGTAACTTAAGGTTGTGGAACCTTGAGTTGGGATTGGATTACAACTTGTAAGGGGGAGCGAGTGTCCAGGCGAAGAACTTGCTTGTACTGAGGTGCCAAGAACCCACTAAATCTTGGAAGTTATAGTAAAACTCTCAGAGAAGCTCTGAGGACTGGACGTAGGTCAAAGTGGTTGTGGCCGAACCAGTATAACTCTCGGTGTATACTTAGGTGATATTTCTCCTTACTCCTTATTGCTTTATATTCACCGTCAAGTTTTTTATTTGCAACGAAATTTTAGTATCACCCAATTCACCCCCCCTCTTGGGTGAAACGCTTGCTCTAACACATATAAGTACCATTTACTACTTCTACCATTTAGCATTGTATTTGACTATTAAAGGTTACATATGCATCATATACAGTTTTCCAAAAAGAAACAAATAACTAATAGAGAATAAACTCTAAGTCTTCAACTTTAATCCTCTGTGGCTACCTTCTTTCCATGCGAACTACTTGCCCGTGCTTCAGATTAGTTATTGGAAAAGAGTGAGATTCAAAAGAATCCCAATAGTAACATATAACACTCATATAGAATGCATACAAAGAAACATGCTATATCAACCATCATATACCAGACAGTTCAATATTCATTCAACATTCAGTGATATATATTGCAGTGAACAATACTATTCAAGTACTTACTGTTCCTTTCCATAGCGCTTGGTATTCTACTGGGCTTAAGCCCATCTCAACTGAATGCTTAATAGGCAATTCTGCCCAATACAAATTCACATATCAAGTATGGATAATGGCAACATATGCATGAGACAAAACACATAGAATATGAGAGTAAGGTTACTACATTAGCCTTTCTGGTACCAAATTGCACTGGTTCTAACACCCAGGGCAAATATCGAATCCTATAATTAGAATTATGGACGACATGTTATTACTTAATCCAATTCTACTTTAATTAAAACACTCAAGTTGGTTATCATTAGGGACATTTAATCAAGTCAACTAAGGGGTTAAAGTGGTCAATTAACCTAAAAGACCAATTTCTAACCTTAGAGTTCAACAATATTACATTATGCCATTACATCTTCAATTTTCGCATAAGTGACAAAATCTACCAGAATTTTTCATCAACTTTGAAAAATCATATCTTTATGTACAAAAGTCCAATTGCAGTGATTTCAAAGGCTATGTGACTTTTATTTAGTCTATTTTCAATGAAAAATATCACCCACAGCCAGTTGGACATACAACATTCCCAGAATTGCCATTTATTGCACACTACTAGAATTTAACCCAGTTTTCATGACCTAAATTCAAAATTCATAACCCCCAATGTACAAGTCCAAATGACACAAATGACTTATCAAATTAAATCTTCATATGTATACTTTTATTTTGGAAATTTTCACATTTATTTAACATCATTTGGTTATCCAAAAATAAAACACTAACAGGGTACCTCTCTAGAATCCTATTCTGGCAAAAAATCTAGTTTTTCATTTTGAGTTTCAATGACCCAAAATTCACAACCCGGGGCTATTCCCACAGAATTTTTCATGTAGAACACTATGGTAACATCAAAATAAACAAATTCCTACTCTTTCTCCACATCCTAGCTTGGCATAAAAATCAACAAAATTCTAGAAATTACCAAACTCCCAATTTGAGCATAAAACTTGTGTCATATGGTTTCTAATCATCATAAAATACCAATATCATAGCCAAAACTCCATGACCTCTCTAAACCCTAGTTTGCCTGAAATCAAGGTAGATTTCCACAAGCAAAAATACTCATTCAACCTTTACAACTAATAGCTCAAATTTAAGTCAGTACTCACCTCTTGCTCCTCCTTAGCTCCTTTCTTTGATTCTAACACTTTTGTTCTTGGATGATGGCTTAAAACACCTCCTCTTGAAATTCTATAACCAAAGAAATAAAGCTCTTATCAAGCAGAATAACATTTATGTAGAGTATTTTGGCCATAGATGAGGTTAAGAAGGTGAAAATCAAGATCAAAGAACTCACCTTCACTAGTTCTTCAATTTCTGTTTTCATCCAGCACCTAACCAACTTGGAGAGAGAGTGATTAAATGATCTGATTTCTCTACCCTTATCTCTTAATATAGCCATCCGAAATTGTGGTGTAAAGGTGGTAAAAAGTTGTGGTTACAAATAATTCATTTTGGTCAAATACTTGTAACAATTCAACTTGAGTTTTTTCCCTTTCCTCTTCTCTTCACCTTTTTGACTGAAAGTAGCTTCCCAAAAAGGTGTTCCAAGTTATTCAATCTTCAGCCCTTTTTCCTCTTCTTTTGACCAAAATATATGCCCCAAAAAGGTGACAATTTGGTTGGCCAAGCCTTCTTTCTTTTCACTTGCTTTTTGGTCAAAATTTCCGACTTAACATTTTGACTTTTCAAATGGATTCAAGATAGCTTTCAATTGCATTTTCTCTCTTGTTTTCTTTATGTATATGGACATCTTCTCATATGGCAATGTAAGGAAAAATTAATTGTATCTTATGTCCAAATTATGTTTTCAGTCATTTCTGACTTTAGGCAAAAAAAAAAAACTAGATAATTACCTCTAGCTAATCGAAACTAAAGTCAACAAAATTTTTAGGGGTAATTTTGTCATTAATTCCATCATCCATTCTGTACATTTAGTGCTTGAGTTCATTTTAGGATATTATAATTCTCCCCCTATACAATAAATTTTGTCCTCAAAATTTGTTACATAACTTATGGCATGAACTCTGGATAACATTTTTTCATGTCTTCCTCAGCTTCCCAGGTTGCCTCTCTTGAAGACAGTCCCTTCCAAACCACCCTTCACAAATGGAATACTGCGATGCCTGAGCCACCTTTCTTGTCTTTCAATGATTCGTTCTACCTTAACTTATAGGTGAGGTCATCACGCATGTCCACATCCTTATATTCAATAACATGCTCGGGGTCTGGTTAGTACTTCTTCAACTGTGAGATATGAAAGATGTTGTGGAGCCTATTCAAGTTCAGGGGTAGGGCTATATGGTATGCCACTAGCCCAATTCTTACTAGTATTTCAAAAAGACCAATGTACCATAGGCTCAACTTCTTTCTCTTTATTGCTCTACCGATTCTAGTGACTAGAGATACTTTTAAGAATACATGATCCCCGACTTCAAATTCTATAGGTCTTCTCCTCTTATCAGCTTAGCTTTTTGGTCTACTATGCGCCGTAAAGAGCCTCTTTATGATAATTTTGACTTGTTTGTGGTCTGGTCTACCAAATCCGGCCCATATAATCTTCTTTTAGATTATTTTGTCTAGAAGAGAAGTGATTGGTGTAATCCCCTACCTTGATAACCATAATTAAGATTCAAAAATGCATAATTTAAAGGAATTAGAGACCGACGGATATGTTTTTCTCAAATCTCTTTTCTAAAATTTGTCCAACATAGTCCCAGATTCATCTTCCGAATCTAATTACTCTGCGCAGTTCAATCACATTCATAATATCAGAGTGCACATCCAAATTCCCGGCATTTCTCGGGTTTCATACATATATAAACTAAGGGTTGTAAGTTCCAACTAGGGGATTACATGACCAACATCAACGTAATTTCTACATTTCAAAAATAAACAGTAATCCCAAGTCAAAAATAGATAACCAACAACTTAACAACACATCTCTGCAAGATCCTAGCTGCTCCTGGTGGTTCGTTTCTCCTTGAAGCCACTTGCCCTGTCTCAAATGTTAGTTAATGGAAAGAATGAGATTCAAAAGAATCTATGTAGTAACAAATCGCTCATACAGTGTATAAATGCATAGCATCTATGATCATGTTAAGCAGTATCACAATGATATATTGCTCACGCCACATACGATAGCACTTATGGTTGTAAACACTATGCGTCATCTTTTGTTGCGATCTCAAAGCATCACAATGTATCACAATGCATGACAAACATACATACAATACTTTACACATATCATAAGGGAAGAGTCACTACTTTGTTCTTTCCAATTGTGCTCTAGCGTAGGTGGATCACGAACAAGGCAAATATTGAATCCTACAATTCCAAATGCACCATTTAGACATTTCCATAGTGTTTCTTGGAGTTATATGAGTCTATAATGAAAATTTACAAAAATGCCCCCGGGGACCCAACCCGGGCCCGCCTTACCCGGTCCGGTTGCACTTTTCCTGAAATTCTAATCTAGGCTATCCTAACATATTTCCGCTCAAGGAATCCATTTCCAGACTCAGAATTATCAAATTCAATGTCAAATTACAAATTTACCTTTGGCATCCCTACTTTAAGGGTTTTAGGGGCGTTTTCGTAATTATGCTTTTTCGGCCTTTTCTGAAAAAGTGGTCAACTGTAAGCCCACCTAATTTTCACTCCTGAACACAATGGAACCATCAAATCATTGAAAATCCAACTCTAAGACAAATTTCTAGAGCTGGCCGAAATTTATGAGTTCTCCGGGGAAAGTCGGGGTTTTACGATTTCGGCTCCTTAAACGCGTTCTTTTCTACTCCTAACCACTTTATTAACTATTACATTAGGTTATAACTACCATTTGAACAAAAATTGGGCAGCATAACCCTTAGGAAACTCAATTTCCAAAATTTAAAACCAATCGCAATCCGGCAAAATTTCACCTATTAAATTGCCCACAGCAGCCAGAATAGTTAATATACGAAGGTTTGGAAGTTACCTTAAGCTCCCACTAGCTTTTCCTCAAGGTGGCTGAACCCTAACCCTTGAAACACCAAATTTTGAGCTTCACAACCTTAAAGAATAAAGAGGAGTAGCTTAGAATTGGAGTTATACGCGTTAAGAGCTAAATCGTAGGAGAAATCGGCTTACCTTGTGAGATTTCTTCCCTTTCTCTCTCTTGTTTTAGGTCTGGAACAGCACGAAAATGGCTGGAGAAAGAAGGCTGATGGTATTTAATATCATATATTATATGATATTTAATTATTAATTAATTTCCAACAATTTTGGATTTTTCAGAAATTCTGGCAGATTTCTGCCCAAACTTTGAAAAATCTTAACTAATTCTAGAAATATTGAATTGGAGTGATTCCAAAGCCTATAGAACCCTTATTGAGTCTAGTTTTAAGGAAAAATATAGAATGTTTCTGGATAGAATCACAAAATTTCCAGAATTTTAATCTTTGCATACTGTTTCAGAAAATAATTAATTTCGCCGGGCAAACTTCAAAAATCCATAACTTTTAGCTCACAAATCAAAATGATACATTTTGAATCTTGACATGTGAACTTTAAGACTGAAAAATTTCAGAATTTTTAGACACCATTTGCCTATTTAAAACGTCCATACAAATCGGCTGCCCTGTACAGAGTTTCAATGGACAGAGTTTTCAACTTTTGCACAATTGTTCCCAATGGTTCCAATTTCACAACAAACACTCTCCCCACACGAATTTTCACAAGGAAGCCATTGGAATAATTAAAATATCCAAATTCTCATCACACATTCTCCAAAAGTGTTTATTCAACAATATGATTACATCTACTTTTGAAGTCATTAGCCCTTAATCACTTTTTGGGATATTACATTTTTCCCCCCATAAAATAAATTTCATCCTCGAAATTTGTCACACAACTTCAGCCATAAACTCTGGATAACGTCTTCGGATATCTGCTTTCACTTCCCAAGTTGCTTCCCTCTGAGTCATTCCCTTTCAGATCACCTTCACAAATGGAATGCTTCGGTGTCTGAGCCGTCGTTCTTCTCTATCAATGATCTGTTCTAGCTCTATCGCATATGTGAAGTTGTCTTGTAACTCAACTTCTTTATACTTAATGATGTGAGAGGGATCCAGTTGGTACTTCTTCAATTGGGAAACATGAAACACGTCATGGAGCCTGCTCAAGTTCGGGGGTAGGGCTATTCGATAAGCAACAGGCCCAATCCTCTTAAGGATTTCAAAAGGACTTATATACCTTGGGCTCAGCTTCTTTCGCTTGATAGCTCTCCCGATGCCAATGACTGGTGATGCTCTTAGAAATATATGATCACCAACCTCAAACTCTAGAGGCCGTCTCCTCTTGTCAGCGTAGCCTTTCTGTCGACTCTGCGTTGTAAGAAGCCTCTTACGAATGATACAAATCTGCGCTGAGGTTTGATCAACAAGCTCCGGCCTATACAGCTTCCTCTCCGATAACTCATTCCAGCATAAGGGTGATTGGCACTTCCTCCCATACAACGCTTCATATAGCACCATTTGTATGCTCACATAATAGCTATTGTTGTAGGCGAACTCTACAAGTAGAAGAAAGTAATCCCAATTCCCTTTGAAGTCAAGGACATAAGCTCATAACATATCTTCCAGCGTCTGAATAGTCCTCTCTGACTGTCCATCCATCTGAGGATGATAAGCCGTGCTAAATCTCAATTGAGTACCCAGGGCCTCATGCAGCACCCTCCAGAATCTCGAAGTAAATCAGGGATCTGGGTCAGAAATGATGTTCTTTGGTACACCATGAAGTTTCACGATTTCTCGAATATAAATCTCAGCTAGTTTATCTGGAGAGTAACCAGCATTGATCGGTATGAAATGCGCCAATTTTGTTAACCGGTCTACAATTACCCAGATCGCATCATAACTCCTGATTCTGGGCAATCCCACCACAAGGTCCATGGTCACACTTTCCCATTTCCATTCTGGAATCTCAGGACTTTGCAGCAAACCAGGTAGTCTCTGGTGCTCAATTTTTACCTTCTGACAAGTGAGACACCTCGCTACATATTTTGTCACATCACTCTTCAAACCCGGCCACCAATACATAGACTTCAGATTATGGTACATTTTGGTCATACCAGGATGAAGAGTATAACGGATCTTGTGCGCCTCATCCAAAATTTTCTGTCTCAACTCCGCCTTAAATGGAACATAGATTCTCTTTTGATAGCGAACCAATCCACTAGGCGATAGATTATAGCCCTGAGCTTCTCCCCGTTTAATCCGAGCTTGATTATGTTGTATCCAGCCATCTTACCTCTGAGCTTCTTCAATCTCAATTCTCAAGTCACTTTCCTCTTGGGAAATAGTATAATTGGCACAGAGGATCTGATTTGACATATTCAAATCACGAAAATCTGCAATTAACTTCTCCTCTTGAATCATCATTACTGCCACAATACTGTCTTTCGACTAAGAGCATCTGTGACTACATTTGCTTTACCCGGATGATATTTGATTTCCAAGTTGTAGTCCTTAAGCAACTCCATCCACCGTCGCCGTCTCATATTCAATTCTTTCTGATCATACAAATATTTGAGACTCTTGTGGTCGCAGTACAGTTCTACCGTCACACCATACAGATAATGCCTCCAAATTTTCAAGGCAAATACAATAGTTGCAAGCTCCAGATCATGTGTAGGATAATTCATCTCATGAGGTTTGAGCTGTCGAGAGGCGTAGGCCACCACACGTCCCTGCTGCATAAGGACACACCCTAATCCCTGCTTACTCGCATCACTATACACAATGTAGGTCAAGCTGGGATCAGGTATAATCAACACAGGTGCCGTAGTCAACCTCTCTTTCAACTCCACAAAGCATTTTTCACAAGGTTCATCCCACACAAAAGGCTGATCCTTCTTCGTGAGCTTGGTCATCGGCAAAGCAATACGTGAGAAATTCTGAATGAATCTCCGGTAGTAACCAGCAAGACCCAGAAAACTGCATACCTCTACCACAGATTCTAGCCTTTTCCAGTCCAGTACTGCTTCCACTTTACTAGGATCTACAAAGACCCCTTCTTGCGAGATAACATGGCCTAGGAATTTTACTTCCGATAGCCAAAACTCGCATTTACTAAATTTGGCATAGAGCTTCTTCTCATGCAATGTATTCAATACAATTCTCAAATGATGCTCATGCTCTTCTCTACTCTTAGAGTATATCAGAATATCATCAATGAATACCACAATGAATTGATCCAGATATTGTCGAAAGATACAGTTCATGTAATCTATGAAAACCGTAGGTGTATTGGTTACCCCAAATGGCATCACCAAGAACTCATAATGACCATACCTAGTCCGAAAAGCAGTCTTTGGAACATCTTCTGCTTTCACTCGTAGCTAATGATACCCTGACCTTAGATCAATTTTTGAGAATACACACGGACCGGATAGTTGATCTAAAAGGTCATCGATTCGGGGAAGAGGGTACTTGTTCTTGATAATAATCTTATTCAGTTCTATATAATTGATACATAGACGAAGACTCCCATCTTTCTTTTTCACAAACAACACTGGAGCTCCCCAAGGCGACACACTGGGTCTAATAAACCCTTTCTCTAGCAAGTTTTCTATTTGTATCTTTAACTCCACCATTTCGTTTGGGGCATACAGTATGGGGCCTTAGATATAGAACCAGCTCCAGGCATAATGTCAATGGGAAACTGAACTTCCCTTTCTGGAGGTAATCTGCTAAGATCATCCAGAAATGCCTCAGGGAATTCATTTACCACGGGTATATTACTCAAAGTTTCACTAATCTCCCCTTGAACAGAGAAGAAT
>OY979709.1:21207914-21334067 GCA_963855925.1 Inga laurina
TTCAGGGCCAAACGGATGAATTTGACAACAATATTGGGCATTCTAGAATCCTCATGAAAAATGGAGTGGGTATGTGCGTTTTCAAGCAATTCCGAGACAGTGAGAAAAATTTCATTCTTTTGACCTCAAATTAGCCAGAAACGCGTTTCCCTCCGTTCCGGGCCCAAACGGATGAATTTGACAACAATATTGGGCATTCTAGAATCCTCATGAAAAATGGAGTGGGTATGTGCGTTTTCACGCAATTCCGAGACAGTGACAAAAATTTCATTCTTTTGACCTCAAAGTAGCCAGAAACGCGTTTTTCTCCGTTCAGGGCCCAAACGGATGAATTTCACAACAATATTGGGCATTCTAGAATCCTCATGAAAAATGGAGTGGGTATGTGCGTTTTCAAGCAATTCCGAGACAGTGACAAAAATTTCATTCTTTTGACCTCAAATTAGCCAGAAACGCGTTTTTCTCCGTTCAGGGCCCAAACGGATGAATTTGACAACAATATTGGGCATTCTAGAATCCTCATGAAAAATGGAGTGGGTATGTGCGTTTTCAAGCAATTCCGAGACAGTGACAAAAATTTCATTCTTTTGACCTCAAATTAGCCAGAAACGCGTTTCCCTCCGTTCCGGGCCCAAACGGATGAAATTTGACAACAATATTGGGCATTCTAGAATCCTCATGAAAAATGGAGTGGGTATGTGCGTTTTCACGCAATTCCGAGACAGTGACAAAAATTTCATTCTTTTGACCTCAAAGTAGCCAGAAACGCGTTTTTCCTCCGTTCAGGGCCCAAACGGATGAATTTCACAACAATATTGGGCATTCTAGAATCCTCATGAAAAATGGAGTGGGTATGTGCGTTTTCAAGCAATTCCGAGACAGTGACAAAAATTTCATTCTTTTGACCTCAAATTAGCCAGAAACGCGTTTTTCTCCGTTCAGGGCCCAAACGGATGAATTTGACAACAATATTGGGCCATTCTAGAATCCTCATGAAAAATGGAGTGGGTATGTGCGTTTTCAAGCAATTCCGAGACAGTGACAAAAATTTCATTCTTTTGACCTCAAATTAGCCAGAAACGCGTTTCCCTCCGTTCCGGGCCCAAACGGATGAATTTGACAACAATATTGGGCATTCTAGAATCCTCATGAAAAATGGAGTTGGTATGTGTGTTTTCACGCAATTCCGAGACAGTCACAACAATTTCATTCTTTTGACCTCAAATTAGCCAGAAACGCGTTTCCCTCCGTTCAGGGCCCAAAACGGATGAATTTGACAACAATATTGGGCATTGTAGAATCCTCATGAAAAAATCGAGTGGGTATGTTCGTTTTCACGCAATTCCGAGACAGTGACAAAAATTTCATTCTTTTGACCTCAAATTAGCCAGAAACGCGTTTTTCTCCGTTCAGGGCCCAAACGGATGAATTTGACAACAATATTGCGCATTCTAGAATCCTCATGAAAAATGGAGTGGGTATGTGCGTTTTCAAGCAATTCCGAGACAGTGAGAAAAATTTCATTCTTTTGACCTCAAATTAGCCAGAAACGCGTTTCCCTCCGTTCCGGGCCAAACGGATGAATTTGACAACAATATTGGGCATTCTAGAATCCTCATGAAAAATGGAGTGGGTATGTGCGTTTTCAAGCAATTCCGCGACAGTGAAAAAAATTTCATTCTTTTGACCTCAAATTAGCCAGAAAAGCGTTTTTCTCCGTTCAGGGCCCAAACGGATGAATTTGACAACAATATTGGGCATTCTAGAATCCTCATGAAAAATCGAGTGGGTATGTGCGTTTTCACGCAATTCCGAGACAGTGACAAAAATTTCATTCTTTTGACCTCAAATTAGCCAGAAACGCGTTTCCCTCCGTTCAGGGCCCAAACGGATGAATTTGACAACAATATTGGGCATTCTAGAATCCTCATGAAAAATGGAGTGGGTATGTGCGTTTTCACGCAATTCCGAGACAGTGACAAAAATTTCATTCTTTTGACCTCAAAGTAGCCAGAAACGCGTTTTTCTCCGTTCAGGGCCCAAACGGATGAATTTCACAACAATATTGGGCATTCTAGAATCCTCATGAAAAATGGAGTGGGTATGTGCGTTTTCAAGCAATTCCGAGACAGTGACAAAATTTCATTCTTTTGACCTCAAATTAGCCAGAAACGCGTTTTCCTCCGTTCAGGGCCCAAACGGATGAATTTGACAACAATATTGGGCATTCTAGAATCCTCATGAAAAATGGAGTGGGTATGTGCGTTTTCAAGCAATTCCGAGACAGTGACAAAAATTTCATTCTTTGACCTCAAATTAGCCAGAAACGCGTTTCCCTCCGTTCCGGGCCCAAACGGATGAATTTGACAACAATATTGGGCATTCTAGAATCCTCATGAAAAATGGAGTGGGTATGTGCGTTTTCACGCAATTCCGAGACAGTGACAAAAATTTCATTCTTTTGACCTCAAATTAGGCAGAAACACGTTTTTCCTCCGTTCCGGGCCCAAACGGATGAATTTGACAACAATATTGGGCATTCTAGAATCCTCATGAAAAATGGAGTGGGTATGTGCGTTTTCAAGCAATTCCGAGACAGTGACAAAAATTTCATTCTTTTGACCTCAAATTAGCCATGAAACGCGTTTCCTCCGTTCCGGGCCCAAACGGATGATTTTGACAACAATATTTGCATTCTAGAATCCTCATGAAAAATGGAGTTGGTATGTGCGTTTTCAACCAATTCCGAGACAGTGACAAAAATTTCATTCTTTTGACCCCCAAATTAGGCAGAAACACGTTTTCCTCCGTTCAGGGCCCAAACGGATGAATTTGACAACAATATTGGGCATTCTAGAATCCTCATGAAAAATGGAGTGGGTATGTGCGTTTTCACGCAATTCCGTGACAGTGACAAAAATTTCATTCTTTTGACCTCAAATTAGCCAGAAACGCGTTTTTCTCCGTTCAGGGCCCAAACGGATGAATTTGACAACAATATTGGGCATTGTAGAATCCTCATGAAAAATCGAGTGGGTATGTTCGTTTTCACGCAATTCCGAGACAGTGACAAAAATTTCATTCTTTTGACCTCAAATTAGCCAGAAACGCGTTTTTCTCCGTTCAGGGCCCAAACGGATTAATTTGACAACAATATTGGGCATTCTAGAATCCTCATGAAAAATGGAGTGGGTATGTGCGTTTTCAAGCAATTCCGAGACAGTGAGAAAAATTTCATTCTTTTGACCACAAATTAGCCAGAAACGCGTTTCCCTCCGTTCAGGGCCCAAAGGGATGAATTTGAAAACAATATTGGGCATTCTAGAATCCTCATGAAAAATGGAGTGGGTATGTGCGTTTTCAACCAATTCCGAGACAGTGACAAAAATTTTATTCTTTTGA
This sequence comes from Inga laurina, assembly GCA_963855925.1. Lineage (NCBI taxonomy): Eukaryota > Viridiplantae > Streptophyta > Magnoliopsida > Fabales > Fabaceae > Inga > Inga laurina. The sequence continues at coordinate 21,211,317 of OY979709.1, forward strand.
CCTCAAAGTAGCCAGAAACGCGTTTCCCTCCGTTCCGGGCCCAAACGGATGATTTTGACAACAATATTGGGCATTCTAGAATCCTCATGAAAAATGGAGTTGGTATGTGCGTTTTCAACCAATTCCGAGACAGTGACAAAAATTTCATTCTTTTGACCCCAAATTAGGCAGAAACACGTTTTCCTCCGTTCAGGGCCCAAACGGATGAATTTGACAACAATATTGGGCATTCTAGAATCCTCATGAAAAATGGAGTGGGTATGTGCGTTTTCACGCAATTCCGTGACAGTGACAAAAATTTCATTCTTTTGACCTCAAATTAGCCAGAAACGCGTTTTTCTCCGTTCAGGGCCCAAACGGATGAATTTGACAACAATATTGGGCATTGTAGAATCCTCATGAAAAATCGAGTGGGTATGTTCGTTTTCACGCAATTCCGAGACAGTGACAAAAATTTCATTCTTTTGACCTCAAATTAGCCAGAAACGCGTTTTTCTCCGTTCAGGGCCCAAACGGATTAATTTGACAACAATATTGGGCATTCTAGAATCCTCATGAAAAATGGAGTGGGTATGTGCGTTTTCAAGCAATTCCGAGACAGTGAGAAAAATTTCATTCTTTTGACCACAAATTAGCCAGAAACGCGTTTCCCTCCGTTCAGGGCCCAAAGGGATGAATTTGAAAACAATATTGGGCATTCTAGAATCCTCATGAAAAATGGAGTGGGTATGTGCGTTTTCAACCAATTCCGAGACAGTGACAAAAATTTTATTCTTTTGACCTCAAAGTAGCCAGAAACGCGTTTCCCTCCGTTCCGGGCCCAAACGGATGATTTTGACAACAATATTGGGCATTCTAGAATCCTCATGAAAAATGGAGTTGGTATGTGCGTTTTCAACCAATTCCGAGACAGTGACAAAAATTTCATTCTTTTGACCCCAAATTAGGCAGAAACACGTTTTCCTCCGTTCAGGGCCCAAACGGATGAATTTGACAACAATATTGGGCATTCTAGAATCCTCATGAAAAATGGAGTGGGTATGTGCGTTTTCACGCAATTCCGAGACAGTGACAAAAATTTCATTCTTTTGACCTCAAATTAGCCAGAAACGCGTTTCCCTCCGTTCCGGGCCCAAACGGATGAATTTGACAACAATATTGGGCATTCTAGAATCCTCATGAAAAATGGAGTTGGTATGTGTGTTTTCAAGCAATTCCGCGACAGTGACAAAAATTTCATTCTTTTGACCCCAAATTAGGCAGAAACACGTTTTTCTCCGTTCAGGGCCCAAACGGATGAGTTTGACAACAATATTGGGCATTCTAGAATCCTCATGAAAAATGGAGTGGGTATGTGCGTTTTCACGCAATTCCGAGACAGTGACAAAAATTTCATTCTTTTGACCACAAATTAGCCAGAAACGCGTTTCCCTCCGTTCAGGGCCCAAACGGATGAATTTGACAACAATATTGGGCATTCTAGAATCCTCATGAAAAATCGGGTGGGTATGTGCGTTTTCAAGCAATTCCGAGACAGTGACAAAAATTTCATTCTTTTGACCTCAAATTAGCCAGAAACGCGTTTCCCTCCGTTCCGGGCCCAAACGGATGAATTTGACAACAATATTGGGCATTCTAGAATCCTCATGAAAAATGGAGTGGGTATGTGCGTTTTCAAGCAATTCCGAGACAGTGAGAAAAATTTCATTCTTTTGACCTCAAATTAGCCTGAAACGCGTTTCCCTCCGTTCCGGGCCCAAACGGATGATTTTGACAACAATATTGGGCATTCTAGAATCCTCATGAAAAATGGAGTTGGTATGTGTGTTTTCAAGCAATTCCGCGACAGTGACAAAAATTTCATTCTTTTGACCCCAAATTAGGCAGAAACACGTTTTTCTCCGTTCAGGGCCCAAACGGATGAGTTTGACAACAATATTGGGCATTCTAGAATCCTCATGAAAAATTGAGTGGGTATGTGCGTTTTCACGCAATTCCGAGACAGTGACAAAAATTTCATTCTTTTGACCACAAATTAGCCAGAAACGCGTTTCCCTCCGTTCAGGGCCCAAATGGATGAATTTGAAACCAATATTGGGCATTCTAGAATCCTCATGAAAAATGGAGTGGGTATGTGCGTTTTCAACCAATTCCGAGACAGTGACAAAAATTTATTCTTTTGACCTCAAAGTAGCCAGAAACGCGTTTCCCTCCGTTCCGGGCCCAAACGGATGATTTTGACAACAATATTGGGCATTCTAGAATCCTTATGAAAAATGGAGTTGGTATGTGCGTTTTCAACCAATTCCGAGACAGTGACAAAAATTTCATTCTTTTGACCCCAAATTAGGCAGAAACACGTTTTCCTCCGTTCAGGACCCAAACGGATGAATTTGACAACAATATTGGGCATTCTAGAATCCTCATGAAAAATGGAGTGGGTATGTGCGTTTTCACGCAATCCGAGACAGTGACAAAAATTTCATTCTTTTGACCACAAATTAGCCAGAAACGCGTTTCCCTCCGTTCAGGGCCCAAATGGATGAATTTGACAACAATATTCGGCATTCTAGAATCCTCATGAAAAATAGAGTGGGTATGTGCGTTTTCACGCAATTCCGAGACAGTGACAAAAATTTTATTCTTTTGACCTCAAAGTAGCCAGAAACGCGTTTCCCTCCGTTCCGGGCCCAAACGGATGAATTTGACAACAATATTGGGCATTCTAGAATCCTCATGAAAAATGGAGTGGGTATGTGCGTTTTCAAGCAATTCCGAGACAGTGAGAAAAATTTCATTCTTTTGACCTCAAATTAGCCAGAAACGCGTTTCCCTCCGTTCAGGGCCCAAATGGATGAATTTGAAACCAATATTGGGCATTCTAGAATCCTCATGAAAAATGGAGTGGGTATGTGCGTTTTCAACCAATTCCGAGACAGTGACAAAAATTTTATTCTTTTGACCTCAAAGTAGCCAGAAACGCGTTTCCCTCCGTTCCGGGCCCAAACGGATGATTTTGACAACAATATTGGGCATTCTAGAATCCTTATGAAAAATGGAGTTGGTATGTGCGTTTTCAACCAATTCCGAGACAGTGACAAAAATTTCATTCTTTTGACCCCAAATTAGGCAGAAACACGTTTTCCTCCGTTCAGGACCCAAACGGATGAATTTGACAACAATATTGGGCATTCTAGAATCCTCATGAAAAATGGAGTGGGTATGTGCGTTTTCACGCAATTCCGAGACAGTGACAAAAATTTCATTCTTTTGACCACAAATTAGCCAGAAACGCGTTTCCCTCCGTTCAGGGCCCAAATGGATGAATTTGACAACAATATTCGGCATTCTAGAATCCTCATGAAAAATAGAGTGGGTATGTGCGTTTTCACGCAATTCCGAGACAGTGACAAAAATTTTATTCTTTTGACCTCAAAGTAGCCAGAAACGCGTTTCCCTCCGTTCCGGGCCCAAACGGATGAATTTGACAACAATATTGGGCATTCTAGAATCCTCATGAAAAATGGAGTGGGTATGTGCGTTTTCAAGCAATTCCGAGGCAGTGAGAAAAATTTCATTCTTTTGACCTCAAATTAGCCAGAAACGCGTTTTTCTCCGTTCAGGGCCCAAACGGATGAATTTGACAACAATATTGGGCATTCTAGAATCCTCATGAAAAAAGGAGTGGGTATGTGCGTTTCCAAGCAATTCCGAGACAGTGACAAAAATTTCATTCTTTTGACCTCAAAGTAGCCAGAAACGCGTTTTCCTCCGTTCAGGGCCCAAACGTATGAATTTGACAACAATATTGGGCATTCTAGAATCCTCATGAAAAATGGAGTGGGTATGTGCGTTTTCAAGCAATTCCGAGACAGTGACAAAAATTTCATTCTTTTGACCTCAAAGTAGCCAGAAACGCGTTTTCCTCCGTTCAGGGCCCAAACGTATGAATTTGACAACAATATTGGGCATTCTAGAATCCTCATGAAAAATGGAGTGGGTATGTGCGTTTTCAAGCAATTCCGAGACAGTGACAAAAATTTCATTCTTTTGACATCAAATTAGCCAGAAACGCGTTTTTCTCCGTTCAGGGCCCAAACGGATGAATTTGACAACAATATTGGGCATTCTAGAATCCTCATGAAAAATGGAGTGGGTATGTGCGTTTTCAAGCAATTCCGAGACAGTGACAAAAATTTCATTCTTTTGACCTCAAATTAGCCAGAAACGCGTTTCCCTACGTTCCGGGCCCAAACGGATGAATTTGACAACAATATTGGGCATTCTAGAATCCTCATGAAAAATGGAGTGGGTATGTGCGTTTTCACGCAATTCCGAGACAGTGACAAAAATTTCATTCTTTTGACCTCAAATTAGCCAGAAACGCGTTTCCCTCCGTTCCGGGCCCAAACGGATGAATTTGACAACAATATTGGGCATTCTAGAATCCTCATGAAAAATGGAGTGGGTATGTGCGTTTTCAAGCAATTCCGCGACAGTGAAAAAAATTTCATTCTTTTGACCTCAAATTAGGCAGAAAAGCGTTTTTCTCCGTTCAGGGCCCAAACGGATGAATTTGACAACAATATTGGGCATTCTAGAATCCTCATGAAAAATCGAGTGGGTATGTGCGTTTTCACGCAATTCCGAGACAGTGACAAAAATTTCATTCTTTTGACCACAAATTAGCCAGAAACGCGTTTCCCTCCGTTCAGGGCCCAAACGGATGAATTTGACAACAATATTCGGCATTCTAGAATCCTCATGAAAAATGAAGTGGGTATGTGCGTTTTCACGCAATTCCGAGAGAGTGACAAAAATTTTATTCTTTTGACCTCAAAGTAGCCAGAAACGCGTTTTTCTCCGTTCAGGGCCCAACGGATGAATTTGACAACAATATTGGGCATTCTAGAATCCTCATGAAAAATGGAGTGGGTATGTGCGTTTTCAAGCAATTCCGAGACAGACAAAAATTTCATTCTTTTGACCTCAAATTAGCCAGAAACGCGTTTCCCTCCGTTCCGGGCCCAAACGGATGAATTTGACAACAATATTGGGCATTCTAGAATCCTCATGAAAAATGGAGTTGGTATGTGGGTTTTCATGCAATTCCGAGACAGTGACAAAAATTTCATTCTTTTGACCTCAAATTAGGCAGAAACGCGTTTTTCTCCGTTCAGGGCCCAAACGGATGAATTTGACAACAATATTGGGCATTCTAGAATCCTCATGAAAAATGGAGTGGGTATGTGCGTTTTCACGCAATTCCGAGACAGTGACAAAAATTTCATTCTTTTGACCACAAATTAGACAGAAACGCGTTTCCCTCCGTTCAGGGCCCAAACGGATGAATTTGACAACAATATTGGGCATTCTAGAATCCTCATGAAAAATGGAGTGGGTATGTGCGTTTTCACGCAATTCCGAGACAGTGACAAAAATTTCATTCTTTTGACCTCAAAGTAGCCAGAAACGCGTTTTTCTCCGTTCAGGGCCCAAACGGATGAATTTGACAACAATATTGGGCATTCTAGAATCCTCATGAAAAATGGAGTGGGTATGTGCGTTTTCAAGCAATTCCGAGACAGTGACAAAAATTTCATTCTTTTGACCTCAAAGTAGCCAGAAACGCGTTTTCCTCCGTTCAGGGCCCAAACGTATGAATTTGACAACAATATTGGGCATTCTAGAATCCTCATGAAAAATGGAGTGGGTATGTGCGTTTTCAAGCAATTCCGAGACAGTGACAAAAATTTCATTCTTTTGACATCAAATTAGCCAGAAACGCGTTTTTCTCCGTTCAGGGCCCAAACGGATGAATTTGACAACAATATTGGGCATTCTAGAATCCTCATGAAAAATGGAGTGGGTATGTGCGTTTTCAAGTAATTCCGAGACAGTGACAAAAATTTCATTCTTTTGACCTCAAATTAGCCAGAAACGCGTTTCCCTCCGTTCCGGGCCCAAACGGATGAATTTGACAACAATATTGGGCATTCTAGAATCCTCATGAAAAATGGAGTGGGTATGTGCGTTTTCACGCAATTCCGAGACAGTGACAAAAATTTCATTCTTTTGACCTCAAATTAGCCAGAAACGCGTTTCCCTCCGTTCCGGGCCCAAACGGATGAATTTGACAACAATATTGGGCATTCTAGAATCCTCATGAAAAATGGAGTGGGTATGTGCGTTTTCAAGCAATTCCGCGACAGTGAAAAAAATTTCATTCTTTTGACCTCAAATTAGGCAGAAAAGCGTTTTTCTCCGTTCAGGGCCCAAACGGATGAATTTGACAACAATATTGGGCATTCTAGAATCCTCATGAAAAATCGAGTGGGTATGTGCGTTTTCACGCAATTCCGAGACAGTGACAAAAATTTCATTCTTTTGACCACAAATTAGCCAGAAACGCGTTTCCCTCCGTTCAGGGCCCAAACGGATGAATTTGACAACAATATTCGGCATTCTAGAATCCTCATGAAAAATGAAGTGGGTATGTGCGTTTTCACGCAATTCCGAGAGAGTGACAAAAATTTTATTCTTTTGACCTCAAAGTAGCCAGAAACGCGTTTTTCTCCGTTCAGGGCCCAACGGATGAATTTGACAACAATATTGGGCATTCTAGAATCCTCATGAAAAATGGAGTGGGTATGTGTGTTTTCAAGCAATTCCGAGACAGTGACAAAAATTTCATTCTTTTGACCTCAAATTAGGCAGAAACGCGTTTTTCTCCGTTCAGGGCCCAAACGGATGAATTTGACAACAATATTGGGCATTCTAGAATCCTCATGAAAAATGGAGTGGGTATGTGCGTTTTCAGGCAATTCCGAGACAGTGAGAAAAATTTCATTCTTTTGACCTCAAATTAGCCAGAAACGCGTTTTTCTCCGTTCAGGGCCCAAACGGATGAATTTGACAACAATATTGGGCATTGTAGAATCCTCATGAAAAATCGAGTGGGTATGTTCGTTTTCACGCAATTCCGAGACAGTGACAAAAATTTCATTCTTTTGACCTCAAATTAGCCAGAAACGCGTTTTTCTCCGTTCAGGGCCCAAACGGATTAATTTGACAACAATATTGGGCATTCTAGAATCCTCATGAAAAATGGAGTGGGTATGTGCGTTTTCAAGCAATTCCGAGACAGTGAGAAAAATTTCATTCTTTTGACCTCAAATTAGCCAGAAACGCGTTTCCCTCCGTTCCGGGCCCAAACGGATGAATTTGACAACAATATTGGGCATTCTAGAATCCTCATGAAAAATGGAGTGGGTATGTGCGTTTTCAAGCAATTCCACGACAGTGAAAAAAATTTCATTCTTTTGACCTCAAAGTAGCCAGAAACGCGTTTCCCTAGGTTCAGGGCCCAAACGGATGAATTTGACAACAATATTGGGCATTCTAGAATCCTCATGAAAAATCGAGTGGGTATGTGCGTTTTCACGCAATTCCGAGACAGTGACAAAAATTTCATTCTTTTGACCTCAAATTAGCCAGAAACGCGTTTCCCTCCGTTCAGGGCCCAAACGGATGAATTTGACAACAATATTGGGCATTCTAGAATCCTCATGAAAAATGGAGTGGGTATGTGCGTTTTCACGCAATTCCGAGACAGTGACAAAAATTTCTTTCTTTTGACCTCAAAGTAGCCAGAAACGCGTTTTTCTCCGTTCAGGGCCCAAACGGATGAATTTGACAACAATATTGGGCATTCTAGAATCCTCATGAAAAATGGAGTGGGTATGTTCGTTTTCAAGCAATTCCGAGACAGTGACAAAAATTTCATTCTTTTGACCTCAAATTAGCCAGAAACGCGTTTCCCTCCGTTCCGGTCCCAAACGGATGAATTTGACAACAATATTGGGCATTCTAGAATCCTCATGAAAAATGGAGTTGGTATGTGTGTTTTCACGCAATTCCGAGACAGTCACAACAATTTCATTCTTTTGACCTCAAATTAGCCAGAAACGCGTTTCCCTCCGTTCAGGGCCCAAACGGATGAATTTGACAACAATATTGGGCATTCTAGAATCCTCATGAAAAATGGAGTGGGTATGTGCGTTTTCACGCAATTCCGAGACAGTGACAAAAATTTCATTCTTTTGACCTCAAAATAGGCAGAAACGCGTTTTTCTCCGTTCAGGGCCCCAACGGATGAATTTGACAACAATATTGGGCATTCTAGAATCCTCATGAAAAATGGAGTGGGTATGTGCGTTTTCAAGCAATTCCGAGACAGTGACAAAAATTTCATTCTTTTGACCTCAAATTAGCCAGAAACGCGTTTCCCTCCGTTCCGGGCCCAAACGGATGAATTTGACAACAATATTGGGCATTCTAGAATCCTCATGAAAAATGGAGTGGGTATGTGCGTTTTCACGCAATTCCGAGACAGTGACAAAAATTTCATTCTTTTGACCTCAAAGTAGCCAGAAACGCGTTTTTCTCCGTTCAGGGCCCAAACGGATGAATTTCACAACAATATTGGGCATTCTAGAATCCTCATGAAAAATGGAGTGGGTATGTGCGTTTTCAAGCAATTCCGAGACAGTGAAAAAAATTTCATTCTTTTGACCTCAAATTAGCCAGAAAAGCGTTTTTCTCCGTTCAGGGCCCAAACGGATGAATTTGACAACAATATTGGGCATTCTAGAATCCTCATGAAAAATCGAGTGGGTATGTGCGTTTTCACGCAATTCCGAGACAGTGACAAAAATTTCATTCTTTTGACCTCAAATTAGCCAGAAAAACGTTTTTCTCCGTTCAGGGCCCAAACGGATGAATTTGACAACAATATTGGGCATTCTAGAATCCTCATGAAAAATCGAGTGGGTATGTGCGTTTTCACGCAATTCCGAGACAGTGACAAAAATTTCATTCTTTTGACCTCAAAGTAGCCAGAAACGCGTTTTTCTCCGTTCAGGGCCCAAACGGATGAATTTGACAACAATATTGGGCATTCTAGAATCCTCATGAAAAATGGAGTGGGTATGTGCGTTTTCAAGCAATTCCGAGACAGTGACAAAAATTTCATTCTTTTGACCTCAAATTAGCCAGAAACGCGTTTCCCTCCGTTCCGGTCCCAAACGGATGAATTTGACAACAATATTGGGCATTCTAGAATCCTCATGAAAAATGGAGTTGGTATGTGTGTTTTCACGCAATTCCGAGACAGTTACAACAATTTCATTCTTTTGACCTCAAATTAGCCAGAAACGCGTTTCCCTCCGTTCAGGGCCCAAACGGATGAATTTGACAACAATATTGGGCATTCTAGAATCCTCATGAAAAATGGAGTGGGTATGTGCGTTTTCACGCAATTCCGAGACAGTGACAAAAATTTCATTCTTTTGACCTCAAAATAGGCAGAAACGCGTTTTTCTCCGTTCAGGGCCCCAACGGATGAATTTGACAACAATATTGGGCATTCTAGAATCCTCATGAAAAATGGATTGGGTATGTGCGTTTTCAAGCAATTCCGAGACAGTGAGAAAAATTTCATTCTTTTGACCTCAAATTAGCCAGAAACGCGTTTTTCTCCGTTCAGGGCCCAAACGGATGAATTTGACAACAATATTGGGCATTCTAGAATCCTCATGAAAAATCGAGTGGGTATGTGCGTTCTCAAGCAATTCCGAGACAGTGACAAAAATTTCATTCTTTTGACCTCAAATTAGCCAGAAACGCGTTTCTCTCCGTTCCGGGCCCAAACGGATGAATTTGACAACAATATTGGGCATTCTAGAATCCTCATGAAAAATGGAGTGGGTATGTACGTTTTCAAGCAATTTCGAGACAGTGACAAAAATTTCATTCTTTTGACCTCAAATTAGCCAGAAACGCGTTTCCCTCCGTTCCGGGCCCAAACGGATGAATTTGACAACAATATTCGGCATTCTAGAATCCTCATGAAAAATGAAGTGGGTATGTGCGTTTTCACGCAATTCCGAGACAGTGAGAAAAATTTCATTCTTTTGACCTCAAATTAGCCTGAAACGCGTTTCCCTCCGTTCCGGGCCCAAACGGATGAATTTGACAACAATATTGGGCATTCTAGAATCCTCATGAAAAATGGAGTGGGTATGTACGTTTTCAAGCAATTTCGAGACAGTGACAAAAATTTCATTCTTTTGACCTCAAATTAGCCAGAAACGCGTTTCCCTCCGTTCCGGGCCCAAACGGATGAATTTGACACCAATATTGGGCATTCTAGAATCCTCATGAAAAATGGAGTGGGTATGTGCGTTTTCAAGCAATTCCGAGACAGTGAGAAAAATTTCATTCTTTTGACCTCAAATTAGCCTGAAATGCGTTTCCCTCCGTTCCGGGCCCAAACGGATGATTTTGACAACAATATTGGGCATTCTAGAATCCTCATGAAAAATGGAGTTGGTATGTGTGTTTTCAAGCAATTCCGCGACAGTGACAAAAATTTCATTCTTTTGACCCCAAATTAGGCAGAAACACGTTTTCCTCCGTTCAGGGCCCAAACGGATGAATTTGACAACAATATTGGGCATTCTAGAATCCTCATGAAAAAAGGAGTGGGTATGTGCGTTTTCACGCAATTCCGAGACAGTGACAAAAATTTCATTCTTTTGACCTCAAATTAGCCAGAAACGCGTTTCCCTCCGTTCCGGGCCCAAACGGATGAATTTGACAACAATATTGGGCATTCTAGAATCCTCATGAAAAATGGAGTGGGTATGTGCGTTTTCAAGCAATTCCGCGACAGTGAAAAAAATTTCATTCTTTTGACCTCAAATTAGCCAGAAAAGCGTTTTTCTCCGTTCAGGGCCCAAACGGATGAATTTGACAACAATATTGGGCATTCTAGAATCCTCATGAAAAATCGAGTGGGTATGTGCGTTTTCACGCAATTCCGAGACAGTGACAAAAATTTCATTCTTTTGACCACAAATTAGCCAGAAACGCGTATCCCTCCGTTCAGGGCCCAAACGGATGAATTTGACAACAATATTCGGCATTCTAGAATCCTCATGAAAAATGAAGTGGGTATGTGCGTTTTCACGCAATTCCGAGAGAGTGACAAAAATTTTATTCTTTTGACCTCAAAGTAGCCAGAAACGCGTTTTTCTCCGTTCAGGGCCCAACGGATGAATTTGACAACAATATTGGGCATTCTAGAATCCTCATGAAAAATGGAGTGGGTATGTGCGTTTTCAAGCAATTCCGAGACAGAGACAAAAATTTCATTCTTTTGACCTCAAATTAGCCAGAAACGCGTTTCCCTCCGTTCCGGGCCCAAACGGATGAATTTGACAACAATATTGGGCATTCTAGAATCCTCATGAAAAATGGAGTTGGTATGTGTGTTTTCATGCAATTCCGAGACAGTGACAAAAATTTCATTCTTTTGACCTCAAATTAGGCAGAAACGCGTTTTTCTCCGTTCAGGGCCCAAACGGATGAATTTGACAACAATATTGGGCATTCTAGAATCCTCATGAAAAATGGAGTGGGTATGTGCGTTTTCACGCAATTCCGAGACAGTGACAAAAATTTCATTCTTTTGACCACAAATTAGCCAAAAACGCGTTTCCCTCCGTTCAGGGCCCAAACGGATGAATTCGACAACAATATTGGGCATTCTAGAATCCTCATGAAAAATGGAGTGGGTATGTGCGTTTTCACGCAATTCCGAGACAGTGACAAAAATTTCATTCTTTTGACCTCAAATTAGCCAGAAACGCGTTTCCCTCCGTTCAGGGCCCAAACGGATGAATTTGACAACAATATTGGGCATTCTAGAATCCTCATGAAAAATGGAGTGGGTATGTGCGTTTTCACGCAATTCCGAGACAGTGACAAAAATTTCATTCTTTTGACCTCAAAGTAGCCAGAAACGCGTTTTTCTCCGTTCAGGGCCCAAACGGATGAATTTGACAACAATATTGGGCATTCTAGAATCCTCATGAAAAATGGAGTGGGTATGTGCGTTTTCAAGCAATTCTGAGACAGTGACAAAAATTTCATTCTTTTGACCTCAAAGTAGCCAGAAACGCGTTTTCCTCCGTTCAGGGCCCAAACGTATGAATTTGACAACAATATTGGGCATTCTAGAATCCTCATGAAAAATGGAGTGGGTATGTGCGTTTTCAAGCAATTCCGAGACAGTGACAAAAATTTCATTCTTTTGACATCAAATTAGCCAGAAACGCGTTTTTCTCCGTTCAGGGCCCAAACGGATGAATTTGACAACAATATTGGGCATTCTAGAATCCTCATGAAAAATGGAGTGGGTATGTGCGTTTTCAAGCAATTCCGAGACAGTGACAAAAATTTCATTCTTTTGACCTCAAATTAGCCAGAAACCCGTTTCCCTCCGTTCCGGGCCCAAACGGATGAATTTGACAACAATATTGGGCATTCTAGAATCCTCATGAAAAATGGAGTGGGTATGTGCGTTTTCACGCAATTCCGAGACAGTGACAAAAATTTCATTCTTTTGACCTCAAATTAGCCAGAAACGCGTTTCCCTCCGTTCCGGGCCCAAACGGATGAATTTGACAACAATATTGGGCATTCTAGAATCCTCATGAAAAATGGAGTGGGTATGTGCGTTTTCAAGCAATTCCGCGACAGTGAAAAAAATTTCATTCTTTTGACCTCAAATTAGGCAGAAAAGCGTTTTTCTCCGTTCAGGGCCCAAACGGATGAATTTGACAACAATATTGGGCATTCTAGAATCCTCATGAAAAATCGAGTGGGTATGTGCGTTTTCACGCAATTCCGAGACAGTGACAAAAATTTCATTCTTTTGACCACAAATTAGCCAGAAACGCGTTTCCCTCCGTTCAGGGCCCAAACGGATGAATTTGACAACAATATTCGGCATTCTAGAATCCTCATGAAAAATGAAGTGGGTATGTGCGTTTTCACGCAATTCCGAGAGAGTGACAAAAATTTTATTCTTTTGACCTCAAAGTAGCCAGAAACGCGTTTTTCTCCGTTCAGGGCCCAACGGATGAATTTGACAACAATATTGGGCATTCTAGAATCCTCATGAAAAATGGAGTGGGTATGTGCGTTTTCAAGCAATTCCGAGACAGACAAAAATTTCATTCTTTTGACCTCAAATTAGCCAGAAACGCGTTTCCCTCCGTTCCGGGCCCAAACGGATGAATTTGACAACAATATTGGGCATTCTAGAATCCTCATGAAAAATGGAGTTGGTATGTGGGTTTTCATGCAATTCCGAGACAGTGACAAAAATTTCATTCTTTTGACCTCAAATTAGGCAGAAACGCGTTTTTCTCCGTTCAGGGCCCAAACGGATGAATTTGACAACAATATTGGGCATTCTAGAATCCTCATGAAAAATGGAGTGGGTATGTGCGTTTTCACGCAATTCCGAGACAGTGACAAAAATTTCATTCTTTTGACCACAAATTAGCCAGAAACGCGTTTCCCTCCGTTCAGGGCCCAAACGGATGAATTTGACAACAATATTGGGCATTCTAGAATCCTCATGAAAAATGGAGTGGGTATGTGCGTTTTCACGCAATTCCGAGACAGTGACAAAAATTTCATTCTTTTGACCTCAAAGTAGCCAGAAACGCGTTTTTCTCCGTTCAGGGCCCAAACGGATGAATTTGACAACAATATTGGGCATTCTAGAATCCTCATGAAAAATGGAGTTGGTATGTGTGTTTTCATGCAATTCCGAGACAGTGACAAAAATTTCATTCTTTTGACCTCAAATTAGGCAGAAACGCGTTTTTCTCCGTTCAGGGCCCAAACGGATGAATTTGACAACAATATTGGGCATTCTAGAATCCTCATGAAAAATGGAGTGGGTATGTGCGTTTTCAGGCAATTCCGAGACAGTGAGAAAAATTTCATTCTTTTGACCTCAAATTAGCCAGAAACGCGTTTTTCTCCGTTCAGGGCCCAAACGGATGAATTTGACAACAATATTGGGCATTGTAGAATCCTCATGAAAAATCGAGTGGGTATGTTCGTTTTCACGCAATTCCGAGACAGTGACAAAAATTTCATTCTTTTGACCTCAAATTAGCCAGAAACGCGTTTTTCTCCGTTCAGGGCCCAAACGGATTAATTTGACAACAATATTGGGCATTCTAGAATCCTCATGAAAAATGGAGTGGGTATGTGCGTTTTCAAGCAATTCCGAGACAGTGAGAAAAATTTCATTCTTTTGACCTCAAATTAGCCAGAAACGCGTTTCCCTCCGTTCCGGGCCCAAACGGATGAATTTGACAACAATATTGGGCATTCTAGAATCCTCATGAAAAATGGAGTGGGTATGTGCGTTTTCAAGCAATTCCACGACAGTGAAAAAAATTTCATTCTTTTGACCTCAAAGTAGCCAGAAACGCGTTTCCCTAGGTTCAGGGCCCAAACGGATGAATTTGACAACAATATTGGGCATTCTAGAATCCTCATGAAAAATCGAGTGGGTATGTGCGTTTTCACGCAATTCCGAGACAGTGACAAAAATTTCATTCTTTTGACCTCAAATTAGCCAGAAACGCGTTTCCCTCCGTTCAGGGCCCAAACGGATGAATTTGACAACAATATTGGGCATTCTAGAATCCTCATGAAAAATGGAGTGGGTATGTGCGTTTTCACGCAATTCCGAGACAGTGACAAAAATTTCATTCTTTTGACCTCAAAGTAGCCAGAAACGCGTTTTTCTCCGTTCAGGGCCCAAACGGATGAATTTGACAACAATATTGGGCATTCTAGAATCCTCATGAAAAATGGAGTGGGTATGTGCGTTTTCAAGCAATTCCGAGACAGTGACAAAAATTTCATTCTTTTGACCTCAAATTAGCCAGAAACGCGTTTCCCTCCGTTCCGGTCCCAAACGGATGAATTTGACAACAATATTGGGCATTCTAGAATCCTCATGAAAAATGGAGTGGGTATGTGCGTTTTCAAGCAATTCCACGACAGTGAAAAAAATTTCATTCTTTTGACCTCAAAGTAGCCAGAAACGCGTTTCCCTAGGTTCAGGGCCCAAACGGATGAATTTGACAACAATATTGGGCATTCTAGAATCCTCATGAAAAATGGAGTGGGTATGTGCGTTTTCACGCAATTCCGAGACAGTGACAAAAATTTCATTCTTTTGACCTCAAAATAGGCAGAAACGCGTTTTTCTCCGTTCAGGGCCCCAACGGATGAATTTGACAACAATATTGGGCATTCTAGAATCCTCATGAAAAATGGAGTGGGTATGTGCGTTTTCAAGCAATTCCGAGACAGTGACAAAAATTTCATTCTTTTGACCTCAAATTAGCCAGAAACGCGTTTCCCTCCGTTCCGGGCCCAAACGGATGAATTTGACAACAATATTGGGCATTCTAGAATCCTCATGAAAAATGGAGTGGGTATGTGCGTTTTCACGCAATTCCGAGACAGTGACAAAAATTTCATTCTTTTGACCTCAAATTAGCCAGAAACGCGTTTCCCTCCGTTCCGGGCCCAAACGGATGAATTTGACAACAATATTGGGCATTCTAGAATCCTCATGAAAAATGGAGTGGGTATGTGCGTTTTCAAGCAATTCCGCGACAGTGAAAAAAATTTCATTCTTTTGACCTCAAATTAGGCAGAAAAGCGTTTTTCTCCGTTCAGGGCCCAAACGGATGAATTTGACAACAATATTGGGCATTCTAGAATCCTCATGAAAAATCGAGTGGGTATGTGCGTTTTCACGCAATTCCGAGACAGTGACAAAAATTTCATTCTTTTGACCACAAATTAGCCAGAAACGCGTTTCCCTCCGTTCAGGGCCCAAACGGATGAATTTGACAACAATATTCGGCATTCTAGAATCCTCATGAAAAATGAAGTGGGTATGTGCGTTTTCACGCAATTCCGAGAGAGTGACAAAAATTTTATTCTTTTGACCTCAAAGTAGCCAGAAACGCGTTTTTCTCCGTTCAGGGCCCAACGGATGAATTTGACAACAATATTGGGCATTCTAGAATCCTCATGAAAAATGGAGTGGGTATGTGCGTTTTCACGCAATTCCGAGACAGTGACAAAAATTTCATTCTTTTGACCTCAAAATAGGCAGAAACGCGTTTTTCTCCGTTCAGGGCCCCAACGGATGAATTTGACAACAATATTGGGCATTCTAGAATCCTCATGAAAAATGGATTGGGTATGTGCGTTTTCAAGCAATTCCGAGACAGTGAGAAAAATTTCATTCTTTTGACCTCAAATTAGCCAGAAACGCGTTTTTCTCCGTTCAGGGCCCAAACGGATTAATTTGACAACAATATTGGGCATTCTAGAATCCTCATGAAAAATGGAGTGGGTATGTGCGTTTTCAAGCAATTCTGAGACAGTGAGAAAAATTTCATTCTTTTGACCTCAAATTAGCCAGAAACGCGTTTCCCTCCGTTCCGGGCCCAAACGGATGAATTTGACAACAATATTGGGCATTCTAGAATCCTCATGAAAAATGGAGTGGGTATGTGCGTTTTCAAGCAATTCCACGACAGTGAAAAAAATTTCATTCTTTTGACCTCAAAGTAGCCAGAAACGCGTTTCCCTAGGTTCAGGGCCCAAACGGATGAATTTGACAACAATATTGGGCATTCTAGAATCCTCATGAAAAATCGAGTGGGTATGTGCGTTTTCACGCAATTCCGAGACAGTGACAAAAATTTCATTCTTTTGACCTCAAATTAGCCAGAAACGCGTTTCCCTCCGTTCAGGGCCCAAACGGATGAATTTGACAACAATATTGGGCATTCTAGAATCCTCATGAAAAATGGAGTGGGTATGTGCGTTTTCACGCAATTCCGAGACAGTGACAAAAATTTCATTCTTTTGACCTCAAAGTAGCCAGAAACGCGTTTTTCTCCGTTCAGGGCCCAAACGGATGAATTTGACAACAATATTGGGCATTCTAGAATCCTCATGAAAAATGGAGTGGGTATGTGCGTTTTCAAGCAATTCCGAGACAGTGACAAAAATTTCATTCTTTTGACCTCAAATTAGCCAGAAACGCGTTTCCCTCCGTTCCGGTCCCAAACGGATGAATTTGACAACAATATTGGGCATTCTAGAATCCTCATGAAAAATGGAGTTGGTATGTGTGTTTTCACGCAATTCCGAGACAGTCACAACAATTTCATTCTTTTGACCTCAAATTAGCCAGAAACGCGTTTCCCTCCGTTCAGGGCCCAAACGGATGAATTTGACAACAATATTGGGCATTCTAGAATCCTCATGAAAAATGGAGTGGGTATGTGCGTTTTCACGCAATTCCGAGACAGTGACAAAAATTTCATTCTTTTGACCTCAAAATAGGCAGAAACGCGTTTTTCTCCGTTCAGGGCCCCAACGGATGAATTTGACAACAATATTGGGCATTCTAGAATCCTCATGAAAAATGGATTGGGTATGTGCGTTTTCAAGCAATTCCGAGACAGTGAGAAAAATTTCATTCTTTTGACCTCAAATTAGCCAGAAACGCGTTTTTCTCCGTTCAGGGCCCAAACGGATGAATTTGACAACAATATTGGGCATTCTAGAATCCTCATGAAAAATCGAGTGGGTATGTGCGTTCTCAAGCAATTCCGAGACAGTGACAAAAATTTCATTCTTTTGACCTCAAATTAGCCAGAAACGCGTTTCTCTCCGTTCCGGGCCCAAACGGATGAATTTGACAACAATATTGGGCATTCTAGAATCCTCATGAAAAATGGAGTGGGTATGTACGTTTTCAAGCAATTTCGAGACAGTGACAAAAATTTCATTCTTTTGACCTCAAATTAGCCAGAAACGCGTTTCCCTCCGTTCCGGGCCCAAACGGATGAATTTGACACCAATATTGGGCATTCTAGAATCCTCATGAAAAATGGAGTGGGTATGTGCGTTTTCAAGCAATTCCGAGACAGTGAGAAAAATTTCATTCTTTTGACCTCAAATTAGCCTGAAACGCGTTTCCCTCCGTTCCGGGCCCAAACGGATGAATTTGACAACAATATTGGGCATTCTAGAATCCTCATGAAAAATGGAGTGGGTATGTACGTTTTCAAGCAATTTCGAGACAGTGACAAAAATTTCATTCTTTTGACCTCAAATTAGCCAGAAACGCGTTTCCCTCCGTTCCGGGCCCAAACGGATGAATTTGACACCAATATTGGGCATTCTAGAATCCTCATGAAAAATGGAGTGGGTATGTGCGTTTTCAAGCAATTCCGAGACAGTGAGAAAAATTTCATTCTTTTGACCTCAAATTAGCCTGAAATGCGTTTCCCTCCGTTCCGGGCCCAAACGGATGATTTTGACAACAATATTGGGCATTCTAGAATCCTCATGAAAAATGGAGTTGGTATGTGTGTTTTCAAGCAATTCCGCGACAGTGACAAAAATTTCATTCTTTTGACCCCAAATTAGGCAGAAACACGTTTTCCTCCGTTCAGGGCCCAAACGGATGAATTTGACAACAATATTGGGCATTCTAGAATCCTCATGAAAAAAGGAGTGGGTATGTGCGTTTTCACGCAATTCCGAGACAGTGACAAAAATTTCATTCTTTTGACCTCAAATTAGCCAGAAACGCGTTTCCCTCCGTTCCGGGCCCAAACGGATGAATTTGACAACAATATTGGGCATTCTAGAATCCTCATGAAAAATGGAGTGGGTATGTGCGTTTTCAAGCAATTCCGCGACAGTGAAAAAAATTTCATTCTTTTGACCTCAAATTAGCCAGAAAAGCGTTTTTCTCCGTTCAGGGCCCAAACGGATGAATTTGACAACAATATTCGGCATTCTAGAATCCTCATGAAAAATCGAGTGGGTATGTGCGTTTTCACGCAATTCCGAGACAGTGACAAAAATTTCATTCTTTTGACCACAAATTAGCCAGAAACGCGTATCCCTCCGTTCAGGGCCCAAACGGATGAATTTGACAACAATATTCGGCATTCTAGAATCCTCATGAAAAATGAAGTGGGTATGTGCGTTTTCACGCAATTCCGAGAGAGTGACAAAAATTTTATTCTTTTGACCTCAAAGTAGCCAGAAACGCGTTTTTCTCCGTTCAGGGCCCAACGGATGAATTTGACAACAATATTGGGCATTCTAGAATCCTCATGAAAAATGGAGTGGGTATGTGCGTTTTCAAGCAATTCCGAGACAGAGACAAAAATTTCATTCTTTTGACCTCAAATTAGCCAGAAACGCGTTTCCCTCCGTTCCGGGCCCAAACGGATGAATTTGACAACAATATTGGGCATTCTAGAATCCTCATGAAAAATGGAGTTGGTATGTGTGTTTTCATGCAATTCCGAGACAGTGACAAAAATTTCATTCTTTTGACCTCAAATTAGGCAGAAACGCGTTTTTCTCCGTTCAGGGCCCAAACGGATGAATTTGACAACAATATTGGGCATTCTAGAATCCTTATGAAAAATGGAGTGGGTATGTGCGTTTTCACGCAATTCCGAGACAGTGACAAAAATTTCATTCTTTTGACCACAAATTAGCCAGAAACGCGTTTCCCTCCGTTCAGGGCCCAAACGGATGAATTTGACAACAATATTGGGCATTCTAGAATCCTCATGAAAAATGGAGTGGGTATGTGCGTTTTCACGCAATTCCGAGACAGTGACAAAAATTTCATTCTTTTGACCTCAAAGTAGCCAGAAACGCGTTTTTCTCCGTTCAGGGCCCAAACGGATGAATTTCACAACAATATTGGGCATTCTAGAATCCTCATGAAAAATGGAGTGGGTATGTGCGTTTTCAAGCAATTCCGAGACAGTGACAAAAATTTAATTCTTTTGACCTCAAATTAGCCAGAAACGCGTTTTTCTCCGTTCAGGGCCCAAACGGATGAATTTGACAACAATATTGGGCATTCTAGAATCCTCATGAAAAATGGAGTGGGTATGTGCGTTTTCAAACAATTCCGAGACAGTGACAAAAATTTCATTCTTTTGACCTCAAATTAGCCAGAAACGCGTTTCCCTCCGTTCCGGGCCCAAACGGATGAATTTGACAACAATATTGGGCATTCTAGAATCCTCATGAAAAATGGAGTTGGTATGTGTGTTTTCATGCAATTCCGAGACAGTGACAAAAATTTCATTCTTTTGACCTCAAATTAGGCAGAAACGCGTTTTTCTCCGTTCAGGGCCCAAACGGATGAATTTGACAACAATATTGGGCATTCTAGAATCCTCATGAAAAATGGAGTGGGTATGTGCGTTTTCAGGCAATTCCGAGACAGTGAGAAAAATTTCATTCTTTTGACCTCAAATTAGCCAGAAACGCGTTTTTCTCCGTTCAGGGCCCAAACGGATGAATTTGACAACAATATTGGGCATTGTAGAATCCACATGAAAAATCGAGTGGGTATGTTCGTTTTCACGCAATTCCGAGACAGTGACAAAAATTTCATTCTTTTGACCTCAAATTAGCCAGAAACGCGTTTTTCTCCGTTCAGGGCCCAAACGGATTAAT
Source organism: Inga laurina (assembly GCA_963855925.1). Classification (NCBI taxonomy): domain Eukaryota; kingdom Viridiplantae; phylum Streptophyta; class Magnoliopsida; order Fabales; family Fabaceae; genus Inga; species Inga laurina. The sequence goes on from OY979709.1 coordinate 21,231,795, forward strand.
TTGACAACAATATTGGGCATTCTAGAATCCTCATGAAAAATGGAGTGGGTATGTGCGTTTTCAAGCAATTCCGAGACAGTGAGAAAAATTTCATTCTTTTGACCTCAAATTAGCCAGAAACGCGTTTCCCTCCGTTCCGGGCCCAAACGGATGAATTTGACAACAATATTGGGCATTCTAGAATCCTCATGAAAAATGGAGTGGGTATGTGCGTTTTCAAGCAATTCCACGACAGTGACAAAAATTTCATTCTTTTGACCTCAAAGTAGCCAGAAACGCGTTTCCCTAGGTTCAGGGCCCAAACGGATGAATTTGACAACAATATTGGGCATTCTAGAATCCTCATGAAAAATCGAGTGGGTATGTGCGTTTTCACGCAATTCCGAGACAGTGACAAAAATTTCATTCTTTTGACCACAAATTAGCCAGAAACGCGTTTCCCTCCGTTCAGGGCCCAAACGGATGAATTTGACAACAATATTGGGCATTCTAGAATCCTCATGAAAAATGGAGTGGGTATGTGCGTTTTCACGCAATTCCGAGACAGTGACAAAAATTTCATTCTTTTGACCTCAAAATAGGCAGAAACGCGTTTTTCTCCGTTCAGGGCCCCAACGGATGAATTTGACAACAATATTGGGCATTCTAGAATCCTCATGAAAAATGGAGTGGGTATGTGCGTTTTCACGCAATTCCGAGACAGTGACAAAAATTTCATTCTTTTGACCTCAAAGTAGCCAGAAACGCGTTTTTCTCCGTTCAGGGCCCAAACGGATGAATTTGACAACAATATTGGGCATTCTAGAATCCTCATGAAAAATCGAGTGGGTATGTGCGTTCTCAAGCTATTCCGAGACAGTGACAAAAATTTCATTCTTTTGACCTCAAATTAGCCAGAAACGCGTTTCCCTCCGTTCCGGGCCCAAACGGATGAATTTGACAACAATATTGGGCATTCTAGAATCCTCATGAAAAATGGAGTGGGTATGTACGTTTTCAAGCAATTTCGAGACAGTGACAAAAATTTCATTCTTTTGACCTCAAATTAGCCAGAAACGCGTTTCCCTCCGTTCCGGGCCCAAACGGATGAATTTGACACCAATATTGGGCATTCTAGAATCCTCATGAAAAATGGAGTGGGTATGTGCGTTTTCAAGCAATTCCGAGACAGTGAGAAAAATTTCATTCTTTTGACCTCAAATTAGCCTGAAACGCGTTTCCCTCCGTTCCGGGCCCAAACGGATGATTTTGACAACAATATTGGGCATTCTAGAATCCTCATGAAAAATGGAGTTGGTATGTGTGTTTTCAAGCAATTCCGCGACAGTGACAAAAATTTCATTCTTTTGACCCCAAATTAGGCAGAAACACGTTTTTCTCCGTTCAGGGCCCAAACGGATGAGTTTGACAACAATATTGGGCATTCTAGAATCCTCATGAAAAATGGAGTGGGTATGTGCCTTTTCACGCAATTCCGAGACAGTGACAAAAATTTCATTCTTTTGACCACAAATTAGCCAGAAACGCGTTTCCCTCCGTTCAGGGCCCAAATGGATGAATTTGAAACCAATATTGGGCATTCTAGAATCCTAATGAAAAATGGAGTGGGTATGTGCGTTTTCAACCAATTCCGAGACAGTGACAAAAATTTCATTCTTTGACCTCAAATTAGCCAGAAACGCGTTTCCCTCCGTTCCGGGCCCAAACGGATGAATTTGACAACAATATTGGGCATTCTAGAATCCTCATGAAAAATGGAGTGGGTATGTGCGTTTTCAACCAATTCCGAGACAGTGAAAAAAATTTCATTCTTTTGACCTCAAATTAGCCAGAAACGCGTTTCCCTCCGTTCCGGGCCCAAACGGACGAATTTCACAACAATATTGGGCATTCTAGAATCCTCATGAAAAATCGAGTGGGTATGTGCGTTTTCACGCAATTCCGAGACAGTGACAAAAATTTCATTCTTTTGACCTCAAATTAGCCAGAAACGCGTTTCCCTCCGTTCCGGGCCCAAACGGATGAATTTCACAACAATATTCGGCATTCTAGAATCCTCATGAAAAATGAAGTGGGTATGTGCGTTTTCACGCAATTCCGAGAGAGTGACAAAAATTTTATTCTTTTGACCTCAAATTAGGCAGAAACGCGTTTTTCTCCGTTCCGGGCCCAAACGGATGAATTTGACAACAATATTGGGCATTCTAGAATCCTCATGAAAAATGGAGTTGGTATGTGTGTTTTCAACCAATTCCGAGACGGTGACAAAAATTTCATTCTTTTGACCCCAAATTAGGCAGAAACACGTTTTCCTCCGTTCAGGGCCCAAACGGATGAATTTGACAACAATATTGGGCATTCTAGAATCCTCATGAAAAATGGAGTGGGTATGTGCGTTTTCACGCAATTCCGAGACAGTGACAAAAATTTCATTCTTTTGACCACAAATTAGCCAAAAACGCGTTTCCCTCCGTTCAGGGCCCAAATGGATGAATTTGAAACCATAATTGGGCATTCTAGAATCCTCATGAAAAATGGAGTGGGTATGTGCGTTTTCAACCAATTCCGAGACAGTGACAAAAATTTTATTCTTTTGACCTCAAAGTAGCCAGAAACGCGTTTCCCTCCGTTCCGGGCCCAAACGGATGATTTTGACAACAATATTGGGCATTCTAGAATCCTCATGAAAAATGGAGTTGGTATGTGCGTTTTCAACCAATTCCGAGACAGTGACAGAAATTTCATTCTTTTGACCCCAAATTAGGCAGAAACACGTTTTCCTCCGTTCAGGGCCCAAACGGATGAATTTGACAACAATATTGGGCATTCTAGAATCCTCATGAAAAATGGAGTGGGTATGTGCGTTTTCACGCAATTCCGAGACAGTGACAAAAATTTCATTCTTTTGACCACAAATTAGCCAGAAACGCGTTTCCCTCCGTTCAGGGCCCAAAGGGATGAATTTGACAACAATATTCGGCATTCTAGAATCCTCATGAAAAATAGAGTGGGTATGTGCGTTTTCACGCAATTCCGAGACAGTGACAAAAATTTGATTCTTTTGACCTCAAAGTAGCCAGAAACGCGTTTCCCTCCGTTCCGGGCCCAAACGGATGAATTTGACAACAATATTGGGCATTCTAGAATCCTCATGAAAAAAGGAGTGGGTATGTGCGTTTTCAAGCAATTCCGAGACAGTGACAAAAATTTCATTCTTTTGACCTCAAAGTAGCCAGAAACGCGTTTTCCTCCGTTCAGGGCCCAAACGTATGAATTTGACAACAATATTGGGCATTCTAGAATCCTCATGAAAAATGGAGTGGGTATGTGCGTTTTCAACCAATTCCGAGACAGTGACAAAAATTTCATTCTTTTGACCTCAAATTAGCCAGAAACGCGTTTCCCTCCGTTCCGGGCCCAAACGGATGAATTTGACAACAATATTGGGCATTCTAGAATCCTCATGAAAAATGGAGTGGGTATGTGCGTTTTCAACCAATTCCGAGACAGTGACAAAAATTTCATTCTTTTAACCTCAAATTAGCCAGAAACGCGTTTCCCTCCGTTCCGGGCACAAACGGATGAATTTCACAACAATATTGGGCATTCTAGAATCCTCATGAAAAATGGAGTTGGTATGTGCGTTTTCAAGCAATTCCGAGACAGTGAGAAAAATTTCATTCTTTTGACCTCAAATTCGCCAGAAACGCGTTTCCCTCCGTTCCGGGCCCAAACGGATGAATTTGACAACAATATTGGGCATTCTAGAATCCTCATGAAAAATGGAGTGGGTATGTGCGTTTTCACGCAATTCCGAGACAGTGACAAAAATTTCATTCTTTTGACCACAAATTAGCCAGAAACGCGTTTCCCTCCGTTCAGGGCCCAAACGGATGAATTTGACAACAATATTCGGCATTCTAGAATCCTCATGAAAAATAGAGTGGGTATGTGCGTTTTCACGCAATTCCGAGACAGTGACAAAAATTTTATTCTTTTGACCTCAAAGTAGCCAGAAACGCGTTTTTCTCCGTTCAGGGCCCAAACGGATGAATTTGACAACAATATTGGGCATTCTAGAATCCTCATGAAATAAGGAGTGGGTATGTGCGTTTTCAAGCAATTCCGAGACAGTGACAAAAATTTCATTCTTTTGACCTCAAAGTAGCCAGAAACGCGTTTTCCTCCGTTCAGGGCCCAAACGTATGAATTTGACAACAATATTGGGCATTCTAGAATCCTCATGAAAAATGGAGTGGGTATGTGCGTTTTCAACCAATTCCGAGACAGTGACAAAAATTTCATTCTTTTGACCTCAAATTAGCCAGAAACGCGTTTCCCTCCGTTCCGGGCCCAAACGGATGAATTTGACAACAATATTGGGCATTCTAGAATCCTCATGAAAAATGGAGTGGGTATGTGCGTTTTCAACCAATTCCGAGACAGTGACAAAAATTTCATTCTTTTGACCTCAAATTAGCCAGAAACGCGTTTCCCTCCGTTCCGGGCCCAAACGGATGAATTTCACAACAATATTGGGCATTCTAGAATCCTCATGAAAAATCGAGTGGGTATGTGCGTTTTCACGCAATTCCGAGACAGTGACAAAAATTTCATTCTTTTGACCTCAAATTAGCCAGAAACGCGTTTCCCTCCGTTCCGGGCCCAAACAGATGAATTTCACAACAATATTCGGCATTCTAGAATCCTCATGAAAAATGAAGTGGGTATGTGCGTTTTCACGCAATTCCGAGAGAGTGACAAAAATTTTATTCTTTTGACCTCAAATTAGGCAGAAACGCGTTTTTCTCCGTTCCGGGCCCAAACGGATGAATTTGACAACAATATTGGGCATTCTAGAATCCTCATGAAAAATGGAGTGGGTATGTGCGCTCTCACGCAATTCCGCGACAGCGAAAAAAATTTCATTCTTTTGACCTCAAATTAGCCAGAAAAGCGTTTTTCTCCGTTCAGGGCCCAAACGGATGAATTTGACAACAATATTGGGCATTCTAGAATCCTCATGAAAAATCGAGTGGGTATGTGCGTTTTCACGCAATTCCGAGACAGTGACAAAAATTTCATTCTTTTGACCTCAAAGTAGCCAGAAACGCGTTTTTCTCCGTTCAGGGCCCAAACGGATGAATTTGACAACAATATTGGGCATTCTAGAATCCTCATGAAAAATGGAGTGGGTATGTGCGTTTTCAACCAATTCCGAGACAGTGACAAAAATTTCATTCTTTTGACCTCAAATTAGCCAGAAACGCGTTTCCCTCCGTTCCGGGCCCAAACGGATGAATTTGACAACAATATTGGGCATTCTAGAATCCTCATGAAAAATGGAGTGGGTATGTGCGCTCTCACGCAATTCCGAGACAGTGAGAAAAATTTCATTCTTTTGACCTCAAATTAGCCAGAAACGCGTTTTTCTCCGTTCAGGGCCCAAACGGATGAATTTGACAACAATATTGGGCATTGTAGAATCCTCATGAAAAATCGAGTGGGTATGTTCGTTTTCACGCAATTCCGAGACAGTGACAAAAATTTCATTCTTTTGACCTCAAATTAGCCAGAAACGCGTTTTTCTCCGTTCAGGGCCCAAACGGATGAATTTGACAACAATATTGGGCATTCTAGAATCCTCATGAAAAATGGAGTGGGTATGTGCGTTTTCAAGCAATTCCGAGACAGTGAGAAAAATTTCATTCTTTTGACCTCAAATTAGCCAGAAACGCGTTTTTCTCCGTTCAGGGCCCAAACGAATGAATTTGACAACAATATTGGGCATTCTAGAATCCTCATGAAAAATGGAGTGGGTATGTGCGTTTTCAAGCAATTCCGAGACAGTGACAAAAATTTCATTCTTTTGACCTCAAATTAGCCAGAAACGCGTTTCCCTCCGTTCCGGGCCCAAACAGATGAATTTGACAACAATATTGGGCATTCTAGAATCCTCATGAAAAATGGAGTTGGTATGTGTGTTTTCACGCAATTCCGAGACAGTCACAACAATTTCATTCTTTTGACCTCAAATTAGCCAGAAACGCGTTTCCCTCCGTTCAGGGCCCAAACGGATGAATTTGACAACAATATTGGGCATTCTAGAATCCTCATGAAAAATCGAGTGGGTATGTGCGTTTTCACGCAATTCCGAGACAGTGACAAAAATTTCATTCTTTTGACCTCAAAATAGGCAGAAACGCGTTTTTCTCCGTTCAGGGCCCCAACGGATGAATTTGACAACAATATTGGGCATTCTAGAATCCTCATGAAAAATGGATTGGGTATGTGCGTTTTCAACCAATTCCGAGACAGTGACAAAAATTTCATTCTTTTGACCTCAAATTAGCCAGAAACGCGTTTCCCTCCGTTCCGGGCCCAAACGGATGAATTTGACAACAATATTGGGCATTCTAGAATCCTCATGAAAAATGGAGTTGGTATGTGTGTTTTGAAGCAATTCCGCGACAGTGACAAAAGTTTCATTCTTTTGACCCCAAATTAGGCAGAAACACGTTTTTCTCCGTTCAGGGCCCAAACGGATGAATTTGACAACAATATTGGGCATTCTAGAATCCTCATGAAAAATGGAGTGGGTATGTGCGTTTTCAACCAATTCCGAGACAGTGACAAAAATTTCATTCTTTTGACCTCAAATTAGCCAGAAACGCGTTTCCCTCCGTTCCGGGCCCAAACGGATGAATTTGACAACAATATTGGGCATTCTAGAATCCTCATGAAAAATGGAGTGGGTATGTGCGTTTTCAACCAATTCCGAGACAGTGACAAAAATTTCATTCTTTTGACCTCAAATTAGCCAGAAACGCGTTTCCCTCCGTTCCGGGCCCAAACGGATGAATTTCACAACAATATTGGGCATTCTAGATTCCTCATGAAAAATCGAGTGGGTATGTGCGTTTTCACGCAATTCCGAGACAGTGACAAAAATTTCGTTCTTTTGACCTCAAATTAGCCAGAAACGCGTTTCCCTTCGTTCCGGGCCCAAACGGATGAATTTCATAACAATATTCGGCATTCTAGAATCCTCATGAAAAATGAAGTGGGTATGTGCGTTTTCACGCAATTCCGAGAGAGTGACAAAAATTTTATTCTTTTGACCTCAAATTAGGCAGAAACGCGTTTTTCTCCGTTCCGGGCCCAAACGGATGAATTTGACAACAATATTGGGCATTCTAGAATCCTCATGAAAAATGGAGTGGGTATGTGCGTTTTCAACCAATTCCGAGACAGTGACAAAAATTTCATTCTTTTGACCTCAAATTAGCCAGAAACGCGTTTCCCTCCGTTCCTGGCCCAAACGGATGAATTTGACAACAATATTGGGCATTCTAGAATCCTCATGAAAAATGGAGTGGGTATGTGCGCTCTCACGCAATTCCGAGACAGTGACAAAAATTTCATTCTTTTGACCTCAAATTAGCCAGAAACGCGTTTTTCTCCGTTCAGGGCCCAAACGGATGAATTTGACAACAATATTGGGCATTCTAGAATCCTCATGAAAAATCGAGTGGGTATGTGCGTTTTCACGCAATTCCGAGACAGTGACAAAAATTTCATTCTTTTGACCTCAAAATAGGCAGAAACGCGTTTTTCTCCGTTCAGGGCCCCAACGGATGAATTTGACAACAATATTGGGCATTCTAGAATCCTCATGAAAAATGGATTGGGTATGTGCGTTTTCAACCAATTCCGAGACAGTGACAAAAATTTCATTCTTTTGACCTCAAATTAGCCAGAAACGCGTTTCCCTCCGTTCCGGGCCCAAACGGATGAATTTGACAACAATATTGGGCATTCTAGAATCCTCATGAAAAATGGAGTTGGTATGTGTGTTTTGAAGCAATTCCGCGACAGTGACAAAAATTTCATTCTTTTGACCCCAAATTAGGCAGAAACACGTTTTTCTCCGTTCAGGGCCCAAACGGATGAGTTTGAAAACAATATTGGGCATTCTAGAATCCTCATGAAAAATGGAGTGGGTATGTGCGTTTTCACGCAATTCCGAGACAGTGACAAAAATTTCATTCTTTTGACCACAAATTAGCCAGAAACGCGTTTCCCTCCGTTCAGGGCCCAAATGGATGAATTTGAAACCAATATTGGGCATTCTAGAATCCTCATGAAAAATGGAGTGGGTATGTGCGTTTTCAACCAATTCCGAGACAGTGACAAAAATTTCATTCTTTTGACCTCAAATTAGCCAGAAACGCGTTTCCCTCCGTTCCGGGCCCAAACGGATGAATTTGACAACAATATTGGGCATTCTAGAATCCTCATGAAAAATGGAGTGGGTATGTGCGTTTTCAACAAATTCCGAGACAGTGACAAAAATTTCATTCTTTTGACCTCAAATTAGCCAGAAACGCGTTTCCCTCCGTTCCGGGCCCAAACGGATGAATTTCAGAACAATATTGGGCATTCTAGAATCCTCATGAAAAATGGAGTTGGTATGTGTGTTTTCAAGCAATTCCGAGACAGTGAGAAAAATTTCATTCTTTTGACCTCAAATTCGCCAGAAACGCGTTTCCCTCCGTTCCGGGCCCAAACGGATGAATTTGACAACAATATTCGGCATTCTAGAATCCTCATGAAAAATAGAGTGGGTATGTGCGTTTTCACGCAATTCCGAGACAGTGACAAAAATTTCATTCTTTTGACCACAAATTAGCCAGAAACGCGTTTCCCTCCGTTCAGGGCCCAAACGGATGAATTTGACAACAATATTCGGCATTCTAGAATCCTCATGAAAAATAGAGTGGGTATGTGCGTTTTCACGCAATTCCGAGACAGTGACAAAAATTTTATTCTTTTGACCTCAAAGTAGCCAGAAACGCGTTTTTCTCCGTTCAGGGCCCAAACGGATGAATTTGACAACAATATTGGGCATTCTAGAATCCTCATGAAAAAAGGAGTGGGTATGTGCGTTTTCAAGCAATTCCGAGACAGTGACAAAAATTTCATTCTTTTGACCTCAAAGTAGCCAGAAACGCGTTTTCCTCCGTTCAGGGCCCAAACGTATGAATTTGACAACAATATTGGGCATTCTAGAATCCTCATGAAAAATGGAGTGGGTATGTGCGTTTTCAACCAATTCCGAGACAGTGAGAAAAATTTCATTCTTTTGACCTCAAATTAGCCAGAAACGCGTTTCCCTCCGTTCCGGGCCCAAACGGATGAATTTGACAACAATATTGGGCATTCTAGAATCCTCATGAAAAATGGAGTGGGTATGTGCGTTTTCAACCAATTCCGAGACAGTGACAAAAATTTCATTCTTTTGACCTCAAATTAGCCAGAAACGCGTTTCCCTCCGTTCCGGGCCCAAACGGATGAATTTCACAACAATATTGGGCATTCTAGAATCCTCATGAAAAATGGAGTTGGTATGTGTGTTTTCAAGCAATTCCGAGACAGTGAGAAAAATTTCATTCTTTTGACCTCAAATTCGCCAGAAACGCGTTTCCCTCCGTTCCGGGCCCAAACGGATGAATTTGACAACAATATTGGGCATTCTAGAATCCTCATGAAAAATGGAGTGGGTATGTGCGTTTTCACGCAATTCCGAGACAGTGACAAAAATTTCATTCTTTTGACCACAAATTAGCCAGAAACGCGTTTCCCTCCGTTCAGGGCCCAAACGGATGAATTTGACAACAATATTCGGCATTCTAGAATCCTCATGAAAAATAGAGTGGGTATGTGCGTTTTCACGCAATTCCGAGACAGTGACAAAAATTTTATTCTTTTGACCTCAAAGTAGCCAGAAACGCGTTTTTCTCCGTTCAGGGCCCAAACGGATGAATTTGACAACAATATTGGGCATTCTAGAATCCTCATGAAAAAAGGAGTGGGTATGTGCGTTTTCAAGCAATTCCGAGACAGTGACAAAAATTTCATTCTTTTGACCTCAAAGTAGCCAGAAACGCGTTTTCCTCCGTTCATGGCCCAAACGTATGAATTTGACAACAATATTGGGCATTCTAGAATCCTCATGAAAAATGGAGTGGGTATGTGCGTTTTCAACCAATTCCGAGACAGTGACAAAAATTTCATTCTTTTGACCTCAAATTAGCCAGACACGCGTTTCCCTCCGTTCCGGGCCCAAACGGATGAATTTGACAACAATATTGGGCATTCTAGAATCCTCATGAAAAATGGAGTGGGTATGTGCGTTTTCAAGCAATTCCGAGACAGTGAGAAAAATTTCATTCTTTTGACCTCAAATTAGCCAGAAACGCGTTTTTCTCCGTTCAGGGCCCAAACGGATGAATTTGACAACAATATTGGGCATTGTAGAATCCTCATGAAAAATCGAGTGGGTATGTTCGTTTTCACGCAATTCCGAGACAGTGACAAAAATTTCATTCTTTTGACCTCAAATTAGCCAGAAACGCGTTTTTCTCCGTTCAGGGCCCAAACGGATGAATTTGACAAAAATATTGGGCATTCTAGAATCCTCATGAAAAATGGAGTGGGTATGTGCGTTTTCAAGCAATTCCGAGACAGTGAGAAAAATTTCATTCTTTTGACCTCAAATTAGCCAGAAACGCGTTTTTCTCCGTTCAGGGCCCAAACGGATGAATTTGACAACAATATTGGGCATTCTAGAATCCTCATGAAAAATGGAGTGGGTATGTGCGTTTTCAAGCAATTCCGAGACAGTGACAAAAATTTCATTCTTTTGACCTCAAATTAGCCAGAAACGCGTTTCCCTCCGTTCCGGGCCCAAACGGATGAATTTGACAACAATATTGGGCATTCTAGAATCCTCATGAAAAATGGAGTTGGTATGTGTGTTTTCACGCAATTCCGAGACAGTCACAACAATTTCATTCTTTTGACCTCAAATTAGCCAGAAACGCGTTTCCCTCCGTTCAGGGCCCAAACGGATGAATTTGACAACAATATTGGGCATTCTAGAATCCTCATGAAAAATCGAGTGGGTATGTGCGTTTTCACGCAATTCCGAGACAGTGACAAAAATTTCATTCTTTTGACCTCAAAATAGGCAGAAACGCGTTTTTCTCCGTTCAGGGCCCCAACGGATGAATTTGACAACAATATTGGGCATTCTAGAATCCTCATGAAAAATGGATTGGGTATGTGCGTTTTCAAGCAATTCCGAGACAGTGAGAAAAATTTCATTCTTTTGACCTCAAATTAGCCAGAAACGCGTTTTTCTCCGTTCAGGGCCCAACCGGATGAATTTGACAACAATATTGGGCATTCTAGAATCCTCATGAAAAATGGAGTGGGTATGTGCGTTTTCACGCAATTCCGAGACAGTGACAAAAATTTCATTCTTTTGACCACAAATTAGCCAGAAACGCGTTTCCCTCCGTTCAGGGCCCAAACGGATGAATTTGACAACAATATTCGGCATTCTAGAATCCTCATGAAAAATGGAGTGGGTATGTGCGTTTTCACGCAATTCCGAGACAGTGACAAAAATTTCATTCTTTTGACCTCAAAGTAGCCAGAAACGCGTTTTTCTCCGTTCAGGGCCCAAACGGATGAATTTCACAACAATATTGGGCATTCTAGAATCCTCATGAAAAATGGAGTGGGTATGTGCGTTTTCAAGCAATTCCGAGACAGTGACAAAAATTTAATTCTTTTGACCTCAAATTAGCCAGAAACGCGTTTTTCTCCGTTCAGGGCCCAAACGGATGAATTTGACAACAATATTGGGCATTCTAGAATCCTCATGAAAAATGGAGTGGGTATGTGCGTTTTCAAACAATTCCGAGACAGTGACAAAAATTTCATTCTTTTGACCTCAAATTAGCCAGAAACGCGTTTCCCTCCGTTCCGGGCCCAAACGGATGAATTTGACAACAATATTGGGCATTCTAGAATCCTCATGAAAAATGGAGTTGGTATGTGTGTTTTCATGCAATTCCGAGACAGTGACAAAAATTTCATTCTTTTGACCTCAAATTAGGCAGAAACGCGTTTTTCTCCGTTCAGGGCCCAAACGGATGAATTTGACAACAATATTGGGCATTCTAGAATCCTCATGAAAAATGGAGTGGGTATGTGCGTTTTCAGGCAATTCCGAGACAGTGAGAAAAATTTCATTCTTTTGACCTCAAATTAGCCAGAAACGCGTTTTTCTCCGTTCAGGGCCCAAACGGATGAATTTGACAACAATATTGGGCATTGTAGAATCCACATGAAAAATCGAGTGGGTATGTTCGTTTTCACGCAATTCCGAGACAGTGACAAAAATTTCATTCTTTTGACCTCAAATTAGCCAGAAACGCGTTTTTCTCCGTTCAGGGCCCAAACGGATTAATTTGACAACAATATTGGGCATTCTAGAATCCTCATGAAAAATGGAGTGGGTATGTGCGTTTTCAAGCAATTCCGAGACAGTGAGAAAAATTTCATTCTTTTGACCTCAAATTAGCCAGAAACGCGTTTCCCTCCGTTCCGGGCCCAAACGGATGAATTTGACAACAATATTGGGCATTCTAGAATCCTCATGAAAAATGGAGTGGGTATGTGCGTTTTCAAGCAATTCCACGACAGTGAAAAAAATTTCATTCTTTTGACCTCAAAGTAGCCAGAAACGCGTTTCCCTAGGTTCAGGGCCCAAACGGATGAATTTGACAACAATATTGGGCATTCTAGAATCCTCATGAAAAATCGAGTGGGTATGTGCGTTTTCACGCAATTCCGAGACAGTGACAAAAATTTCATTCTTTTGACCACAAATTAGCCAGAAACGCGTTTCCCTCCGTTCAGGGCCCAAACGGATGAATTTGACAACAATATTGGGCATTCTAGAATCCTCATGAAAAATGGAGTGGGTATGTGCGTTTTCACGCAATTCCGAGACAGTGACAAAAATTTCATTCTTTTGACCTCAAAATAGGCAGAAACGCGTTTTTCTCCGTTCAGGGCCCCAACGGATGAATTTGACAACAATATTGGGCATTCTAGAATCCTCATGAAAAATGGAGTGGGTATGTGCGTTTTCACGCAATTCCGAGACAGTGACAAAAATTTCATTCTTTTGACCTCAAAGTAGCCAGAAACGCGTTTTTCTCCGTTCAGGGCCCAAACGGATGAATTTGACAACAATATTGGGCATTCTAGAATCCTCATGAAAAATCGAGTGGGTATGTGCGTTCTCAAGCTATTCCGAGACAGTGACAAAAATTTCATTCTTTTGACCTCAAATTAGCCAGAAACGCGTTTCCCTCCGTTCCGGGCCCAAACGGATGAATTTGACAACAATATTGGGCATTCTAGAATCCTCATGAAAAATGGAGTGGGTATGTACGTTTTCAAGCAATTTCGAGACAGTGACAAAAATTTCATTCTTTTGACCTCAAATTAGCCAGAAACGCGTTTCCCTCCGTTCCGGGCCCAAACGGATGAATTTGACACCAATATTGGGCATTCTAGAATCCTCATGAAAAATGGAGTGGGTATGTGCGTTTTCAAGCAATTCCGAGACAGTGAGAAAAATTTCATTCTTTTGACCTCAAATTAGCCTGAAACGCGTTTCCCTCCGTTCCGGGCCCAAACGGATGATTTTGACAACAATATTGGGCATTCTAGAATCCTCATGAAAAATGGAGTTGGTATGTGTGTTTTCAAGCAATTCCGCGACAGTGACAAAAATTTCATTCTTTTGACCCCAAATTAGGCAGAAACACGTTTTTCTCCGTTCAGGGCCCAAACGGATGAGTTTGACAACAATATTGGGCATTCTAGAATCCTCATGAAAAATGGAGTGGGTATGTGCCTTTTCACGCAATTCCGAGACAGTGACAAAAATTTCATTCTTTTGACCACAAATTAGCCAGAAACGCGTTTCCCTCCGTTCAGGGCCCAAATGGATGAATTTGAAACCAATATTGGGCATTCTAGAATCCTAATGAAAAATGGAGTGGGTATGTGCGTTTTCAACCAATTCCGAGACAGTGACAAAAATTTCATTCTTTGACCTCAAATTAGCCAGAAACGCGTTTCCCTCCGTTCCGGGCCCAAACGGATGAATTTGACAACAATATTGGGCATTCTAGAATCCTCATGAAAAATGGAGTGGGTATGTGCGTTTTCAACCAATTCCGAGACAGTGAAAAAAATTTCATTCTTTTGACCTCAAATTAGCCAGAAACGCGTTTCCCTCCGTTCCGGGCCCAAACGGACGAATTTCACAACAATATTGGGCATTCTAGAATCCTCATGAAAAATCGAGTGGGTATGTGCGTTTTCACGCAATTCCGAGACAGTGACAAAAATTTCATTCTTTTGACCTCAAATTAGCCAGAAACGCGTTTCCCTCCGTTCCGGGCCCAAACGGATGAATTTCACAACAATATTCGGCATTCTAGAATCCTCATGAAAAATGAAGTGGGTATGTGCGTTTTCACGCAATTCCGAGAGAGTGACAAAAATTTTATTCTTTTGACCTCAAATTAGGCAGAAACGCGTTTTTCTCCGTTCCGGGCCCAAACGGATGAATTTGACAACAATATTGGGCATTCTAGAATCCTCATGAAAAATGGAGTTGGTATGTGTGTTTTCAACCAATTCCGAGACGGTGACAAAAATTTCATTCTTTTGACCCCAAATTAGGCAGAAACACGTTTTCCTCCGTTCAGGGCCCAAACGGATGAATTTGACAACAATATTGGGCATTCTAGAATCCTCATGAAAAATGGAGTGGGTATGTGCGTTTTCACGCAATTCCGAGACAGTGACAAAAATTTCATTCTTTTGACCACAAATTAGCCAAAAACGCGTTTCCCTCCGTTCAGGGCCCAAATGGATGAATTTGAAACCATAATTGGGCATTCTAGAATCCTCATGAAAAATGGAGTGGGTATGTGCGTTTTCAACCAATTCCGAGACAGTGACAAAAATTTTATTCTTTTGACCTCAAAGTAGCCAGAAACGCGTTTCCCTCCGTTCCGGGCCCAAACGGATGATTTTGACAACAATATTGGGCATTCTAGAATCCTCATGAAAAATGGAGTTGGTATGTGCGTTTTCAACCAATTCCGAGACAGTGACAGAAATTTCATTCTTTTGACCCCAAATTAGGCAGAAACACGTTTTCCTCCGTTCAGGGCCCAAACGGATGAATTTGACAACAATATTGGGCATTCTAGAATCCTCATGAAAAATGGAGTGGGTATGTGCGTTTTCACGCAATTCCGAGACAGTGACAAAAATTTCATTCTTTTGACCACAAATTAGCCAGAAACGCGTTTCCCTCCGTTCAGGGCCCAAAGGGATGAATTTGACAACAATATTCGGCATTCTAGAATCCTCATGAAAAATAGAGTGGGTATGTGCGTTTTCACGCAATTCCGAGACAGTGACAAAAATTTGATTCTTTTGACCTCAAAGTAGCCAGAAACGCGTTTCCCTCCGTTCCGGGCCCAAACGGATGAATTTGACAACAATATTGGGCATTCTAGAATCCTCATGAAAAAAGGAGTGGGTATGTGCGTTTTCAAGCAATTCCGAGACAGTGACAAAAATTTCATTCTTTTGACCTCAAAGTAGCCAGAAACGCGTTTTCCTCCGTTCAGGGCCCAAACGTATGAATTTGACAACAATATTGGGCATTCTAGAATCCTCATGAAAAATGGAGTGGGTATGTGCGTTTTCAACCAATTCCGAGACAGTGACAAAAATTTCATTCTTTTGACCTCAAATTAGCCAGAAACGCGTTTCCCTCCGTTCCGGGCCCAAACGGATGAATTTGACAACAATATTGGGCATTCTAGAATCCTCATGAAAAATGGAGTGGGTATGTGCGTTTTCAACCAATTCCGAGACAGTGACAAAAATTTCATTCTTTTAACCTCAAATTAGCCAGAAACGCGTTTCCCTCCGTTCCGGGCACAAACGGATGAATTTCACAACAATATTGGGCATTCTAGAATCCTCATGAAAAATGGAGTTGGTATGTGCGTTTTCAAGCAATTCCGAGACAGTGAGAAAAATTTCATTCTTTTGACCTCAAATTCGCCAGAAACGCGTTTCCCTCCGTTCCGGGCCCAAACGGATGAATTTGACAACAATATTGGGCATTCTAGAATCCTCATGAAAAATGGAGTGGGTATGTGCGTTTTCACGCAATTCCGAGACAGTGACAAAAATTTCATTCTTTTGACCACAAATTAGCCAGAAACGCGTTTCCCTCCGTTCAGGGCCCAAACGGATGAATTGACAACAATATTCGGCATTCTAGAATCCTCATGAAAAATAGAGTGGGTATGTGCGTTTTCACGCAATTCCGAGACAGTGACAAAAATTTTATTCTTTTGAACTCAAAGTAGCCAGAAACGCGTTTTTCTCCGTTCAGGGCCCAAACGGATGAATTTGACAACAATATTGGGCATTCTAGAATCCTCATGAAATAAGGAGTGGGTATGTGCGTTTTCAAGCAATTCCGAGACAGTGACAAAAATTTCATTCTTTTGACCTCAAAGTAGCCAGAAACGCGTTTTCCTCCGTTCAGGGCCCAAACGTATGAATTTGACAACAATATTGGGCATTCTAGAATCCTCATGAAAAATGGAGTGGGTATGTGCGTTTTCAACCAATTCCGAGACAGTGACAAAAATTTCATTCTTTTGACCTCAAATTAGCCAGAAACGCGTTTCCCTCCGTTCCGGGCCCAAACGGATGAATTTGACAACAATATTGGGCATTCTAGAATCCTCATGAAAAATGGAGTGGGTATGTGCGTTTTCAACCAATTCCGAGACAGTGACAAAAATTTCATTCTTTTGACCTCAAATTAGCCAGAAACGCGTTTCCCTCCGTTCCGGGCCCAAACGGATGAATTTCACAACAATATTGGGCATTCTAGAATCCTCATGAAAAATCGAGTGGGTATGTGCGTTTTCACGCAATTCCGAGACAGTGACAAAAATTTCATTCTTTTGACCTCAAATTAGCCAGAAACGCGTTTCCCTCCGTTCCGGGCCCAAACAGATGAATTTCACAACAATATTCGGCATTCTAGAATCCTCATGAAAAATGAAGTGGGTATGTGCGTTTTCACGCAATTCCGAGAGAGTGACAAAAATTTTATTCTTTTGACCTCAAATTAGGCAGAAACGCGTTTTTCTCCGTTCCGGGCCCAAACGGATGAATTTGACAACAATATTGGG
Source organism: Inga laurina (assembly GCA_963855925.1). Lineage (NCBI taxonomy): Eukaryota > Viridiplantae > Streptophyta > Magnoliopsida > Fabales > Fabaceae > Inga > Inga laurina. The sequence continues at coordinate 21,248,969 of OY979709.1, forward strand.
CATTCTAGAATCCTCATGAAAAATGGAGTGGGTATGTGCGCTCTCACGCAATTCCGCGACAGCGAAAAAAATTTCATTCTTTTGACCTCAAATTAGCCAGAAAAGCGTTTTTCTCCGTTCAGGGCCCAAACGGATGAATTTGACAACAATATTGGGCATTCTAGAATCCTCATGAAAAATCGAGTGGGTATGTGCGTTTTCACGCAATTCCGAGACAGTGACAAAAATTTCATTCTTTTGACCTCAAAGTAGCCAGAAACGCGTTTTTCTCCGTTCAGGGCCCAAACGGATGAATTTGACAACAATATTGGGCATTCTAGAATCCTCATGAAAAATGGAGTGGGTATGTGCGTTTTCAACCAATTCCGAGACAGTGACAAAAATTTCATTCTTTTGACCTCAAATTAGCCAGAAACGCGTTTCCCTCCGTTCCGGGCCCAAACGGATGAATTTGACAACAATATTGGGCATTCTAGAATCCTCATGAAAAATGGAGTGGGTATGTGCGCTCTCACGCAATTCCGAGACAGTGAGAAAAATTTCATTCTTTTGACCTCAAATTAGCCAGAAACGCGTTTTTCTCCGTTCAGGGCCCAAACGGATGAATTTGACAACAATATTGGGCATTGTAGAATCCTCATGAAAAATCGAGTGGGTATGTTCGTTTTCACGCAATTCCGAGACAGTGACAAAAATTTCATTCTTTTGACCTCAAATTAGCCAGAAACGCGTTTTTCTCCGTTCAGGGCCCAAACGGATGAATTTGACAACAATATTGGGCATTCTAGAATCCTCATGAAAAATGGAGTGGGTATGTGCGTTTTCAAGCAATTCCGAGACAGTGAGAAAAATTTCATTCTTTTGACCTCAAATTAGCCAGAAACGCGTTTTTCTCCGTTCAGGGCCCAAACGAATGAATTTGACAACAATATTGGGCATTCTAGAATCCTCATGAAAAATGGAGTGGGTATGTGCGTTTTCAAGCAATTCCGAGACAGTGACAAAAATTTCATTCTTTTGACCTCAAATTAGCCAGAAACGCGTTTCCCTCCGTTCCGGGCCCAAACAGATGAATTTGACAACAATATTGGGCATTCTAGAATCCTCATGAAAAATGGAGTTGGTATGTGTGTTTTCACGCAATTCCGAGACAGTCACAACAATTTCATTCTTTTGACCTCAAATTAGCCAGAAACGCGTTTCCCTCCGTTCAGGGCCCAAACGGATGAATTTGACAACAATATTGGGCATTCTAGAATCCTCATGAAAAATCGAGTGGGTATGTGCGTTTTCACGCAATTCCGAGACAGTGACAAAAATTTCATTCTTTTGACCTCAAAATAGGTAGAAACGCGTTTTTCTCCGTTCAGGGCCCCAACGGATGAATTTGACAACAATATTGGGCATTGTAGAATCCTCATGAAAAATCGAGTGGGTATGTTCGTTTTCACGCAATTCCGAGACAGTGACAAAAATTTCATTCTTTTGACCTCAAATTAGCCAGAAACGCGTTTATCTCCGTTCAGGGCCCAAACGGATGAATTTGACAACAATATTGGGCATTCTAGAATCCTCATGAAAAATGGAGTGGGTATGTGCGTTTTCAAGCAATTCCGAGACAGTGAGAAAAATTTCATTCTTTTGACCTCAAATTAGCCAGAAACGCGTTTTTCTCCGTTCAGGGCCCAAACGGATGAATTTGACAACAATATTGGGCATTCTAGAATCCTCATGAAAAATGGAGTGGGTATGTGCGTTTTCAAACAATTCCGAGAAAGTGAGAAAAATTTCATTCTTTTGACCTCAAATTAGGCAGAAACGCGTTTTTCTCCGTTCAGGGCCCAAACGGATGAATTTGACAACAATATTGGGCATTGTAGAATCCTCATGAAAAATCGAGTGGGTATGTTCGTTTTCACGCAATTCCGAGACAGTGACAAAAATTTCATTCTTTTGACCTCAAATTAGGCAGAAACGCGTTTTTCTCCGTTCAGGGCCCAAACGGATGAATTTGACAACAATATTGGGCATTCTAGAATCCTCATGAAAAATGGAGTGGGTATGTGCGTTTTCAACCAATTCCGAGACAGTGACAAAAATTTCATTCTTTTGACCTCAAATTAGCCAGAAACGCGTTTCCCTCCGTTCCGGGCCCAAACGGATGAATTTGACAACAATATTGGGCATTCTAGAATCCTCATGAAAAATGGAGTGGGTATGTGCGTTTTCAACCAATTCCGAGACAGTGACAAAAATTTCATTCTTTTGACCTCAAATTAGCCAGAAACGCGTTTCCCTCCGTTCCGGGCCCAAACGGATGAATTTCACAACAATATTGGGCATTCTAGATTCCTCATGAAAAATCGAGTGGGTATGTGCGTTTTCACGCAATTCCGAGACAGTGACAAAAATTTCGTTCTTTTGACCTCAAATTAGCCAGAAACGCGTTTCCCTTCGTTCCGGGCCCAAACGGATGAATTTCATAACAATATTCGGCATTCTAGAATCCTCATGAAAAATGAAGTGGGTATGTGCGTTTTCACGCAATTCCGAGAGAGTGACAAAAATTTTATTCTTTTGACCTCAAATTAGGCAGAAACGCGTTTTTCTCCGTTCCGGGCCCAAACGGATGAATTTGACAACAATATTGGGCATTCTAGAATCCTCATGAAAAATGGAGTGGGTATGTGCGTTTTCAACCAATTCCGAGACAGTGACAAAAATTTCATTCTTTTGACCTCAAATTAGCCAGAAACGCGTTTCCCTCCGTTCCTGGCCCAAACGGATGAATTTGACAACAATATTGGGCATTCTAGAATCCTCATGAAAAATGGAGTGGGTATGTGCGCTCTCACGCAATTCCGAGACAGTGACAAAAATTTCATTCTTTTGACCTCAAATTAGCCAGAAACGCGTTTTTCTCCGTTCAGGGCCCAAACGGATGAATTTGACAACAATATTGGGCATTCTAGAATCCTCATGAAAAATCGAGTGGGTATGTGCGTTTTCACGCAATTCCGAGACAGTGACAAAAATTTCATTCTTTTGACCTCAAAATAGGCAGAAACGCGTTTTTCTCCGTTCAGGGCCCCAACGGATGAATTTGACAACAATATTGGGCATTCTAGAATCCTCATGAAAAATGGATTGGGTATGTGCGTTTTCAACCAATTCCGAGACAGTGACAAAAATTTCATTCTTTTGACCTCAAATTAGCCAGAAACGCGTTTCCCTCCGTTCCGGGCCCAAACGGATGAATTTGACAACAATATTGGGCATTCTAGAATCCTCATGAAAAATGGAGTTGGTATGTGTGTTTTGAAGCAATTCCGCGACAGTGACAAAAATTTCATTCTTTTGACCCCAAATTAGGCAGAAACACGTTTTTCTCCGTTCAGGGCCCAAACGGATGAGTTTGAAAACAATATTGGGCATTCTAGAATCCTCATGAAAAATGGAGTGGGTATGTGCGTTTTCACGCAATTCCGAGACAGTGACAAAAATTTCATTCTTTTGACCACAAATTAGCCAGAAACGCGTTTCCCTCCGTTCAGGGCCCAAATGGATGAATTTGAAACCAATATTGGGCATTCTAGAATCCTCATGAAAAATGGAGTGGGTATGTGCGTTTTCAACCAATTCCGAGACAGTGACAAAAATTTCATTCTTTTGACCTCAAATTAGCCAGAAACGCGTTTCCCTCCGTTCCGGGCCCAAACGGATGAATTTGACAACAATATTGGGCATTCTAGAATCCTCATGAAAAATGGAGTGGGTATGTGCGTTTTCAACAAATTCCGAGACAGTGACAAAAATTTCATTCTTTTGACCTCAAATTAGCCAGAAACGCGTTTCCCTCCGTTCCGGGCCCAAACGGATGAATTTCAGAACAATATTGGGCATTCTAGAATCCTCATGAAAAATGGAGTTGGTATGTGTGTTTTCAAGCAATTCCGAGACAGTGAGAAAAATTTCATTCTTTTGACCTCAAATTCGCCAGAAACGCGTTTCCCTCCGTTCCGGGCCCAAACGGATGAATTTGACAACAATATTCGGCATTCTAGAATCCTCATGAAAAATAGAGTGGGTATGTGCGTTTTCACGCAATTCCGAGACAGTGACAAAAATTTCATTCTTTTGACCACAAATTAGCCAGAAACGCGTTTCCCTCCGTTCAGGGCCCAAACGGATGAATTTGACAACAATATTCGGCATTCTAGAATCCTCATGAAAAATAGAGTGGGTATGTGCGTTTTCACGCAATTCCGAGACAGTGACAAAAATTTTATTCTTTTGACCTCAAAGTAGCCAGAAACGCGTTTTTCTCCGTTCAGGGCCCAAACGGATGAATTTGACAACAATATTGGGCATTCTAGAATCCTCATGAAAAAAGGAGTGGGTATGTGCGTTTTCAAGCAATTCCGAGACAGTGACAAAAATTTCATTCTTTTGACCTCAAAGTAGCCAGAAACGCGTTTTCCTCCGTTCAGGGCCCAAACGTATGAATTTGACAACAATATTGGGCATTCTAGAATCCTCATGAAAAATGGAGTGGGTATGTGCGTTTTCAACCAATTCCGAGACAGTGAGAAAAATTTCATTCTTTTGACCTCAAATTAGCCAGAAACGCGTTTCCCTCCGTTCCGGGCCCAAACGGATGAATTTGACAACAATATTGGGCATTCTAGAATCCTCATGAAAAATGGAGTGGGTATGTGCGTTTTCAACCAATTCCGAGACAGTGACAAAAATTTCATTCTTTTGACCTCAAATTAGCCAGAAACGCGTTTCCCTCCGTTCCGGGCCCAAACGGATGAATTTCACAACAATATTGGGCATTCTAGAATCCTCATGAAAAATGGAGTTGGTATGTGTGTTTTCAAGCAATTCCGAGACAGTGAGAAAAATTTCATTCTTTTGACCTCAAATTCGCCAGAAACGCGTTTCCCTCCGTTCCGGGCCCAAACGGATGAATTTGACAACAATATTGGGCATTCTAGAATCCTCATGAAAAATGGAGTGGGTATGTGCGTTTTCACGCAATTCCGAGACAGTGACAAAAATTTCATTCTTTTGACCACAAATTAGCCAGAAACGCGTTTCCCTCCGTTCAGGGCCCAAACGGATGAATTTGACAACAATATTCGGCATTCTAGAATCCTCATGAAAAATAGAGTGGGTATGTGCGTTTTCACGCAATTCCGAGACAGTGACAAAAATTTTATTCTTTTGACCTCAAAGTAGCCAGAAACGCGTTTTTCTCCGTTCAGGGCCCAAACGGATGAATTTGACAACAATATTGGGCATTCTAGAATCCTCATGAAAAAAGGAGTGGGTATGTGCGTTTTCAAGCAATTCCGAGACAGTGACAAAAATTTCATTCTTTTGACCTCAAAGTAGCCAGAAACGCGTTTTCCTCCGTTCATGGCCCAAACGTATGAATTTGACAACAATATTGGGCATTCTAGAATCCTCATGAAAAATGGAGTGGGTATGTGCGTTTTCAACCAATTCCGAGACAGTGACAAAAATTTCATTCTTTTGACCTCAAATTAGCCAGAAACGCGTTTCCCTCCGTTCCGGGCCCAAACGGATGAATTTGACAACAATATTGGGCATTCTAGAATCCTCATGAAAAATGGAGTGGGTATGTGCGTTTTCAAGCAATTCCGAGACAGTGAGAAAAATTTCATTCTTTTGACCTCAAATTAGCCAGAAACGCGTTTTTCTCCGTTCAGGGCCCAAACGGATGAATTTGACAACAATATTGGGCATTGTAGAATCCTCATGAAAAATCGAGTGGGTATGTTCGTTTTCACGCAATTCCGAGACAGTGACAAAAATTTCATTCTTTTGACCTCAAATTAGCCAGAAACGCGTTTTTCTCCGTTCAGGGCCCAAACGGATGAATTTGACAAAAATATTGGGCATTCTAGAATCCTCATGAAAAATGGAGTGGGTATGTGCGTTTTCAAGCAATTCCGAGACAGTGAGAAAAATTTCATTCTTTTGACCTCAAATTAGCCAGAAACGCGTTTTTCTCCGTTCAGGGCCCAAACGGATGAATTTGACAACAATATTGGGCATTCTAGAATCCTCATGAAAAATGGAGTGGGTATGTGCGTTTTCAAGCAATTCCGAGACAGTGACAAAAATTTCATTCTTTTGACCTCAAATTAGCCAGAAACGCGTTTCCCTCCGTTCCGGGCCCAAACGGATGAATTTGACAACAATATTGGGCATTCTAGAATCCTCATGAAAAATGGAGTTGGTATGTGTGTTTTCACGCAATTCCGAGACAGTCACAACAATTTCATTCTTTTGACCTCAAATTAGCCAGAAACGCGTTTCCCTCCGTTCAGGGCCCAAACGGATGAATTTGACAACAATATTGGGCATTCTAGAATCCTCATGAAAAATCGAGTGGGTATGTGCGTTTTCACGCAATTCCAAGACAGTGACAAAAATTTCATTCTTTTGACCTCAAAATAGGCAGAAACGCGTTTTTCTCCGTTCAGGGCCCCAACGGATGAATTTGACAACAATATTGGGCATTCTAGAATCCTCATGAAAAATGGATTGGGTATGTGCGTTGTCAAGCAATTCCGAGACAGTGAGAAAAATTTCATTCTTTTGACCTCAAATTAGCCAGAAACGCGTTTTTCTCCGTTCAGGGCCCAACCGGATGAATTTGACAACAATATTGGGCATTCTAGAATCCTCATGAAAAATGGAGTGGGTATGTGCGTTTTCAAGCAATTCCGAGACAGTGAGAAAAATTTCATTCTTTTGACCTCAAATTAGCCAGAAACGCGTTTTTCTCCGTTCAGGGCCCAAACGGATGAATTTGACAACAATATTGGGCATTCTAGAATCCTCATGAAAAATGGAGTGGGTATGTGCGTTGTCAAGCAATTCCGAGACAGTGAGAAAAATTTCATTCTTTTGACCTCAAATTAGCCAGAAACGCGTTTTTCTCCGTTCAGGGCCCAAACGGATGAATTTGACAACAATATTGGGCATTCTAGAATCCTCATGAAAAATGGAGTGGGTATGTGCGTTTTCAAGAAATTCCGAGACAGTGAGAAAAATTTCATTCTTTTGACCTCAAATTAGCCAGAAACGCGTTTTTCTCCGTTCAGGGCCCAAACGGATGAATTTGACAACAATATTGGGCATTCTAGAATCCTCATGAAAAATGGAGTGGGTATGTGCGCTCTCACGCAATTCCGAGACAGTGACAAAAATTTCATTCTTTTGACCTCAAATTAGCCAGAAACGCGTTTTTCTCCGTTCAGGGCCCAAACGGATGAATTTGACAACAATATTGGGCATTGTAGAATCCTCATGAAAAATCGAGTGGGTATGTTCGTTTTCACGCAATTCCGAGACAGTGACAAAAATTTCATTCTTTTGACCTCAAATTAGCCAGAAACGCGTTTTTCTCCGTTCAGGGCCCAAACGGATGAATTTGACAACAATATTGGGCATTCTAGAATTCTCATGAAAAATGGAGTGGGTATGTGCGTTTTCAAGCAATTCCGAGACAGTGAGAAAAATTTCATTCTTTTGACCTCAAATTAGCCAGAAACGCGTTTTTCTCCGTTCAGGGCCCAAACGGATGAATTTGACAACAATATTGGGCATTCTAGAATCCTCATGAAAAATGGAGTGGGTATGTGCGTTTTCAAGCAATTCCGAGACAGTGAGAAAAATTTCATTCTTTTGACCTCAAATTAGCCAGAAACGCGTTTTTCTCCGTTCAGGGCCCAAACGGATGAATTTGACAACAATATTGGGCATTGTAGAATCCTCATGAAAAATCGAGTGGGTATGTTCGTTTTCACGCAATTCCGAGACAGTGACAAAAATTTCATTCTTTTGACCTCAAATTAGCCAGAAACGCGTTTTTCTCCGTTCAGGGCCCAAACGGATGAATTTGACAACAATATTGGGCATTCTAGAATCCTCATGAAAAATGGAGTGGGTATGTGCGTTTTCAAGCAATTCCGAGACAGTGAGAAAAATTTCATTCTTTTGACCTCAAATTAGCCAGAAACGCGTTTTTCTCCGTTCAGGGCCCAAACGGATGAATTTGACAACAATATTGGGCATTCTAGAATCCTCATGAAAAATGGAGTGGGTATGTGCGTTTTCAAGCAATTCCGAGACAGTGACAAAAATTTCATTCTTTTGACCTCAAATTAGCTAGAAACGCGTTTCCCTCCGTTCCGGGCCCAAACGGATGAATTTGACAACAATATTGGGCATTCTAGAATCCTCATGAAAAATGGAGTTGGTATGTGTGTTTTCACGCAATTCCGAGACAGTCACAACAATTTCATTCTTTTGACCTCAAATTAGCCAGAAACGCGTTTCCCTCCGTTCAGGGCCCAAACGGATGAATTTGACAACAATATTGGGCATTCTAGAATCCTCATGAAAAATCGAGTGGGTATGTGCGTTTTCACGCAATTCCGAGACAGTGACAAAAATTTCATTCTTTTGACCTCAAATTAGCCAGAAACGCGTTTTTCTCCGTTCAGGGCCCAAACGGATGAATTTGACAACAATATTGGGCATTGTAGAATCCTCATGAAAAATCGAGTGGGTATGTTCGTTTTCACGCAATTCCGAGACAGTGACAAAAATTTCATTCTTTTGACCTCAAATTAGCCAGAAACGCGTTTTTCTCCGTTCAGGGCCCAAACGGATGAATTTGACAACAATATTGGGCATTCTAGAATCCTCATGAAAAATGGAGTGGGTATGTGCGTTTTCAAGCAATTCCGAGACAGTGAGAAAAATTTCATTCTTTTGACCTCAAATTAGCCAGAAACGCGTTTTTCTCCGTTCAGGGCCCAAACGGATGAATTTGACAACAATATTGGGCATTCTAGAATCCTCATGAAAAATGGAGTGGGTATGTGCGTTTTCAAGCAATTCCGAGACAGTGAGAAAAATTTCATTCTTTTGACCTCAAATTGGCCAGAAACGCGTTTTTCTCCGTTCAGGGCCCAAACGGATGAATTTGACAACAATATTGGGCATTCTAGAATCCTCATGAAAAATGGAGTGGGTATGTGCGCTCTCACGCAATTCCGAGACAGTGACAAAAATTTCATTCTTTTGACCTCAAATTAGCCAGAAACGCGTTTTTCTCCGTTCAGGGCCCAACCGGATGAATTTGACAACAATATTGGGCATTGTAGAATCCTCATGAAAAATCGAGTGGGTATGTTCGTTTTCACGCAATTCCGAGACAGTGACAAAAATTTCATTCTTTTGACCTCAAATTAGCCAGAAACGCGTTTTTCTCCGTTCAGGGCCCAAACGGATGAATTTGACAACAATATTGGGCATTCTAGAATCCTCATGAAAAATGGAGTGGGTATGTGCGTTTTCAAGCAATTCCGAGACAGTGAGAAAATTTTCATTCTTTTGACCTCAAATTAGCCAGAAACGCGTTTTTCTCCGTTCAGGGCCCAAACGGATGAATTTGACAACAATATTGGGCATTCTAGAATCCTCATGAAAAATGGAGTGGGTATGTGCGTTTTCAAGCAATTCCGAGACAGTGAGAAAAATTTCATTCTTTTGACCTCAAATTAGCCAGAAACGCGTTTTTCTCCGTTCAGGGCCCAAACGGATGAATTTGACAACAATATTGGGCATTGTAGAATCCTCATGAAAAATCGAGTGGGTATGTTCGTTTTCACGCAATTCCGAGACAGTGACAAAAATTTCATTCTTTTGACCTCAAATTAGCCAGAAACGCGTTTTTCTCCGTTCAGGGCCCAAACGGATGAATTTGACAACAATATTGGGCATTCTAGAATCCTCATGAAAAATGGAGTGGGTATGTGCGTTTTCAAGCAATTCCGAGACAGTGAGAAAAATTTCATTCTTTTGACCTCAAATTAGCCAGAAACGCGTTTTTCTCCGTTCAGGGCCCAAACGGATGAATTTGACAACAATATTGGGCATTCTAGAATCCTCATGAAAAATGGAGTGGGTATGTGCGTTTTCAAGCAATTCCGAGACAGTGACAAAAATTTCATTCTTTTGACCTCAAATTAGCCAGAAACGCGTTTCCCTCCGTTCCGGGCCCAAACGGATGAATTTGACAACAATATTGGGCATTCTAGAATCCTCATGAAAAATGGAGTTGGTATGTGTGTTTTCACGCAATTCCGAGACAGTCACAACAATTTCATTCTTTTGACCTCAAATTAGCCAGAAACGCGTTTCCCTCCGTTCAGGGCCCAAACGGATGAATTTGACAACAATATTGGGCATTCTAGAATCCTCATGAAAAATCGAGTGGGTATGTGCGTTTTCACGCAATTCCAAGACAGTGACAAAAATTTCATTCTTTTGACCTCAAAATAGGCAGAAACGCGTTTTTCTCCGTTCAGGGCCCCAACGGATGAATTTGACAACAATATTGGGCATTCTAGAATCCTCATGAAAAATGGAGTGGGTATGTGCGTTTTCAAGCAATTCCGAGACAGTGAGAAAAATTTCATTCTTTTGACCTCAAATTAGCCAGAAACGCGTTTTTCTCCGTTCAGGGCCCAAACGGATGAATTTGACAACAATATTGCGCATTCTAGAATCCTCATGAAAAATGGAGTGGGTATGTGCGTTTTCAAGCAATTCCGAGACAGTGACAAAAATTTCATTCTTTTGACCTCAAATTAGCCAGAAACGCGTTTCCCTCCGTTCCGGGCCCAAACGGATGAATTTGACAACAATATTGGGCATTCTAGAATCCTCATGAAAAATGGAGTTGGTATGTGTGTTTTCACGCAATTCCGAGACAGTCACAACAATTTCATTCTTTTGACCTCAAATTAGCCAGAAACGCGTTTCCCTCCGTTCAGGGCCCAAACGGATGAATTTGACAACAATATTGGGCATTCTAGAATCCTCATGAAAAATCGAGTGGGTATGTGCGTTTTCACGCAATTCCAAGACAGTGACAAAAATTTCATTCTTTTGACCTCAAAATAGGCAGAAACGCGTTTTTCTCCGTTCAGGGCCCCAACGGATGAATTTGACAACAATATTGGGCATTCTAGAATCCTCATGAAAAATGCATTGGGTATGTGCGTTTTCAAGCAATTCCGAGACAGTGAGAAAAATTTCATTCTTTTGAACTCAAATTAGCCAGAAACGCGTTTTTCTCCGTTCAGGGCCCAACCGGATGAATTTGACAACAATATTGGGCATTCTAGAATCCTCATGAAAAATGGAGTGGGTATGTGCGTTTTCAAGCAATTCCGAGACAGTGAGAAAAATTTCATTCTTTTGACCTCAAATTAGCCAGAAACGCGTTTTTCTCCGTTCAGGGCCCAAACGGATGAATTTGACAACAATATTGGGCATTCTAGAATCCTCATGAAAAATGGAGTGGGTATGTGCGCTCTCACGCAATTCCGAGACAGTGACAAAAATTTCATTCTTTTGACCTCAAATTAGCCAGAAACGCGTTTTTCTCCGTTCAGGGCCCAAACGGATGAATTTGACAACAATATTGGGCATTGTAGAATCCTCATGAAAAATCGAGTGGGTATGTTCGTTTTCACGCAATTCCGAGACAGTGACAAAAATTTCATTCTTTTGACCTCAAATTAGCCAGAAACGCGTTTTTCTCCGTTCAGGGCCCAAACGGATGAATTTGACAACAATATTGGGCATTCTAGAATCCTCATGAAAAATGGAGTGGGTATGTGCGTTTTCAAGCAATTCCGAGACAGTGAGAAAAATTACATTCTTTTGACCTCAAATTAGCCAGAAACGCGTTTTTCTCCGTTCAGGGCACAAACGGATGAATTTGACAACAATATTGGGCATTCTAGAATCCTCATGAAAAATGGAGTGGGTATGTGCGTTTTCAAGCAATTCCGAGACAGTGAGAAAAATTTCATTCTTTTGACCTCAAATTAGCCAGAAACGCGTTTTTCTCCGTTCAGGGCCCAAACGGATGAATTTGACAACAATATTGGGCATTGTAGAATCCTCATGAAAAATCGAGAAGGTATGTTCGTTTTCACGCAATTCCGAGACAGTGACAAAAATTTCATTCTTTTGACCTCAAATTAGCCAGAAACGCGTTTTTCTCCGTTCAGGGCCCAAACGGATGAATTTGACAACAATATTGGGCATTCTAGAATCCTCATGAAAAATGGAGTGGGTATGTGCGTTTTCAAGCAATTCCGAGACAGTGAGAAAAATTTCATTCTTTTGACCTCAAATTAGCCAGAAACGCGTTTTTCTCCGTTCAGGGCCCAAACGGATGAATTTGACAACAATATTGGGCATTCTAGAATCCTCATGAAAAATGGAGTGGGTATGTGCGTTGTCAAGCAATTCCGAGACAGTGACAAAAATTTCATTCTTCTGACCTCAAATTAGCCAGAAACGCGTTTCCCTCCGTTCAGGGCCCAAACGGATGAATTTGACAACAATATTGGGCATTGTAGAATCCTCATGAAAAATCGAGTGGGTATGTTCGTTTTCACGCAATTCCGAGACAGTGACAAAAATTTCATTCTTTTGACCTCAAATTAGCCAGAAACGCGTTTTTCTCCGTTCAGGGCCCAAACGGATGAATTTGACAACAATATTGGGCATTCTAGAATCCTCATGAAAAATGGAGTGGGTATGTGCGTTTTCAAGCAATTCCGAGACAGTGAGAAAAATTACATTCTTTTGACCTCAAATTAGCCAGAAACGCGTTTTTCTCCGTTCAGGGCCCAAACGGATGAATTTGACAACAATATTGGGCATTCTAGAATCCTCATGAAAAATGGAGTGGGTATGTGCGTTTTCAAGCAATTCCGAGACAGTGAGAAAAATTTCATTCTTTTGACCTCAAATTAGCCAGAAACGCGTTTTTCTCCGTTCAGGGCCCAAACGGATGAATTTGACAACAATATTGGGCATTGTAGAATCCTCATGAAAAATCGAGAAGGTATGTTCGTTTTCACGCAATTCCGAGACAGTGACAAAAATTTCATTCTTTTGACCTCAAATTAGCCAGAAACGCGTTTTTCTCCGTTCAGGGCCCAAACGGATGAATTTGACAACAATATTGGGCATTCTAGAATCCTCATGAAAAATGGAGTGGGTATGTGCGTTTTCAAGCAATTCCGAGACAGTGAGAAAAATTTCATTCTTTTGACCTCAAATTAGCCAGAAACGCGTTTTTCTCCGTTCAGGGCCCAAACGGATGAATTTGACAACAATATTGGGCATTCTAGAATCCTCATGAAAAATGGAGTGGGTATGTGCGTTTTCAAGCAATTCCGAGACAGTGACAAAAATTTCATTCTTCTGACCTCAAATTAGCCAGAAACGCGTTTCCCTCCGTTCAGGGCCCAAACGGATGAATTTGACAACAATATTGGGCATTCTAGAATCCTCATGAAAAATGGAGTGGGTATGTGCGTTTTCAAGCAATTCCGAGGCAGTGAGAAAAATTTCATTCTTTTGACCTCAAATTAGCCAGAAACGCGTTTTTCTCCGTTCAGGGCCCAAACGGATGAATTTGACAACAATATTGGGCATTCTAGAATCCTCATGAAAAATCGAGTGGGTATGTGCGTTTTCAAGCAATTCCGAGACAGTGACAAAAATTTCATTCTTTTGACCTCAAATTAGCCAGAAACGCGTTTTTCTCCGTTCAGGGCCCAAACGGATGAATTTGACAACAATATTGGGCATTGTAGAATCCTCATGAAAAATCGAGTGGGTATGTTCGTTTTCACGCAATTCCGAGACAGTGACAAAAATTTCATTCTTTTGACCTCAAATTAGCCAGAAACGCGTTTTTCTCCGTTCAGGGCTCAAACGGATGAATTTGACAACAATATTGGGCATTCTAGAATCCTCATGAAAAATGGAGTGGGTATGTGCGTTTTCAAGCAATTCCGAGACAGTGAGAAAAATTTCATTCTTTTGACCTCAAATTAGCCAGAAACGTGTTTTTCTCCGTTCAGGGCCCAAACGGATGAATTTGACAACAATATTGGGCATTCTAGAATCCTCATGAAAAATGGAGTGGGTATGTGCGTTTTCAAGCAATTCCGAGACAGTGACAAAAATTACATTCTTTTGACCTCAAATTAGCCAGAAACGCGTTTTTCTCCGTTCAGGGCCCAAACGGATGAATTTGACAACAATATTGGGCATTCTAGAATCCTCATGAAAAATGGAGTGGGTATGTGCGTTTTCAAGCAATTCCGAGACAGTGAGAAAAATTTCATTCTTTTGACCTCAAATTAGCCAGAAACGCGTTTTTCTCCGTTCAGGGCCCAAACGGATGAATTTGACAACAATATTGGGCATTGTAGAATCCTCATGAAAAATCGAGAAGGTATGTTCGTTTTCACGCAATTCCGAGACAGTGACAAAAATTTCATTCTTTTGACCTCAAATTAGCCAGAAACGCGTTTTTCTCCGTTCAGGGCCCAAACGGATGAATTTGACAACAATATTGGGCATTCTAGAATCCTCATGAAAAATGGAGTGGGTATGTGCGTTTTCAAGCAATTCCGAGACAGTGAGAAAAATTTCATTCTTTTGACCTCAAATTAGCCAGAAACGCGTTTTTCTCCGTTCAGGGCCCAAACGGATGAATTTGACAACAATATTGGGCATTCTAGAATCCTCATGAAAAATGGAGTGGGTATGTGCGTTTTCAAGCAATTCCGAGACAGTGACAAAAATTTCATTCTTCTGACCTCAAATTAGCCAGAAACGCGTTTCCCTCCGTTCAGGGCCCAAACGGATGAATTTGACAACAATATTGGGCATTCTAGAATCCTCATGAAAAATGGAGTGGGTATGTGCGTTTTCAAGCAATTCCGAGGCAGTGAGAAAAATTTCATTCTTTTGACCTCAAATTAGCCAGAAACGCGTTTTTCTCCGTTCAGGGCCCAAACGGATGAATTTGACAACAATATTGGGCATTCTAGAATCCTCATGAAAAATCGAGTGGGTATGTGCGTTTTCAAGCAATTCCGAGACAGTGACAAAAATTTCATTCTTTTGACCTCAAATTAGCCAGAAACGCGTTTTTCTCCGTTCAGGGCCCAAACGGATGAATTTGACAACAATATTGGGCATTGTAGAATCCTCATGAAAAATCGAGTGGGTATGTTCGTTTTCACGCAATTCCGAGACAGTGACAAAAATTTCATTCTTTTGACCTCAAATTAGCCAGAAACGCGTTTTTCTCCGTTCAGGGCTCAAACGGATGAATTTGACAACAATATTGGGCATTCTAGAATCCTCATGAAAAATGGAGTGGGTATGTGCGTTTTCAAGCAATTCCGAGACAGTGAGAAAAATTTCATTCTTTTGACCTCAAATTAGCCAGAAACGTGTTTTTCTCCGTTCAGGGCCCAAACGGATGAATTTGACAACAATATTGGGCATTCTAGAATCCTCATGAAAAATGGAGTGGGTATGTGCGTTTTCAAGCAATTCCGAGACAGTGACAAAAATTTCATTCTTTTGACCTCAAATTAGCCAGAAACGCGTTTCCCTCCGTTCCGGGCCCAAACGGATGAATTTGACAACAATATTGGGCATTCTAGAATCCTCATGAAAAATGGAGTTGGTATGTGTGTTTTCACGCAATTCCGAGACAGTCACAACAATTTCATTCTTTTGACCTCAAATTAGCCAGAAACGCGTTTCCCTCCGTTCAGGGCCCAAACGGATGAATTTGACAACAATATTGGGCATTCTAGAATCCTCATGAAAAATCGAGTGGGTATGTGCGTTTTCACGCATTTCCGAGACAGTGACAAAAATTTCATTCTTTTGACCTCAAATTAGGCAGAAACGCGTTTCCCTCCGTTCAGGGCCCAAACGGATGAATTTGACAACAATATTGGGCATTCTAGAATCCTCATGAAAAATGGAGTGGGTATGTGCGTTTTCAAGCAATTCCGAGGCAGTGAGAAAAATTTCATTCTTTTGACCTCAAATTAGCCAGAAACGCGTTTCCCTCCGTTCCGGGCCCAAACGGATGAATTTGACAACAATATTGGGCATTCTAGAATCCTCATGAAAAATCGAGTGGGTATGTGCGTTTTCAAGCAATTCCGAGACAGTGACAAAAATTTCATTCTTTTGACCTCAAATTAGCCAGAAACGCGTTTCCCTCCGTTCCGGGCCCAAACGGATGAATTTGACAACAATATTGGGCATTCTGGAATCCTCATGAAAAATGGAGTGGGTATGTACGTTTTCAAGCAATTTCGAGACAGTGACAAAAATTTCATTCTTTTGACCTCAAATTAGCCAGAAACGCGTTTCCCTCCGTTCCGGGCCCAAACGGATGAATTTGACAACAATATTGGGCATTCTAGAATCCTCATGAAAAATGGAGTGGGTATGTGCGTTTTCAAGCAATTCCGAGACAGTGAGAAAAATTTCATTCTTTTGACCTCAAATTAGCCTGAAACGCGTTTCCCTCCGTTCCGGGCCCAAACGGATGATTTTGACAACAATATTGGGCATTCTAGAATCCTCATGAAAAATGGAGTTGGTATGTGCGTTTTCAACCAATTCCGAGACAGTGACAAAAATTTCATTCTTTTGACCCCAAATTAGGCAGAAACACGTTTTCCTCCGTTCAGGGCCCAAACGGATGAATTTGACAACAATATTGGGCATTCTAGAATCCTCATGAAAAATGGAGTGGGTATGTGCGTTTTCACGCAATTCCGAGACAGTGACAAAAATTTCATTCTTTTGACCACAAATTAGCCAGAAACGCGTTTCCCTCCGTTCAGGGCCCAAATGGATGAATTTGACAACAATATTCGGCATTCTAGAATCCTCATGAAAAATAGAGTGGGTATGTGCGTTTTCACGCAATTCCGAGACAGTGACAAAAATTTTATTCTTTTGACCTCAAAGTAGCCAGAAACGCGTTTCCCCCCGTTCCGGGCCCGAACGGATGAATTTGACAACAATATTGGGCATTCAAGAATCCTCATGAAAAAAGGAGTGGGTATGTGCGTTTTCAAGCAATTCCGAGACAGTGACAAAAATTTCATTCTTTTGACCTCAAAGTAGCCAGAAACGCGTTTTCCTCCGTTCAGGGCCCAAACGTATGAATTTGACAACAATATTGGGCATTCTAGAATCCTCATGAAAAATGGAGTGGGTATGTGCGTTTTCAACCAATTCCGAGACAGTGACAAAAATTTCATTCTTTTGACCTCAAATTAGCCAGAAACGCGTTTCCCTCCGTTCCGGGCCCAAACGGATGAATTTGACAACAATATTGGGCATTCTAGAATCCTCATGAAAAATGGAGTGGGTATGTGCGTTTTCAACCAATTCCGAGACAGTGACAAAAATTTCATTCTTTTGACCTCAAATTAGCCAGAAACGCGTTTCCCTCCGTTCCGGGCCCAAACGGATGAATTTCACAACAATATTGGGCATTCTAGAATCCTCATGAAAAATGGAGTTGGTATGTGTGTTTTCAAGCAATTCCGAGACAGTGAGAAAAATTTCATTCTTTTGACCTCAAATTCGCCAGAAACGCGTTTCCCTCCGTTCCGGGCCCAAACGGATGAATTTGACAACAATATTGGGCATTCTCGAATCCTCATGAAAAATGGAGTGGGTATGTGCGTTTTCACGCAATTCCGAGACAGTGACAAAAATTTCATTCTTTTGACCACAAATTAGCCAGAAACGCGTTTCCCTCCGTTCAGGGCCCAAACGGATGAATTTGACAACAATATTCGGCATTCTAGAATCCTCATGAAAAATAGAGTGGGTATGTGCGTTTTCACGCAATTCCGAGACAGTGACAAAAATTTTATTCTTTTGACCTCAAAGTAGCCAGAAACGCGTTTTTCTCCGTTCAGGGCCCAAACGGATGAATTTGACAACAATATTGGGCATTCTAGAATCCTCATGAAAAAAGGAGTGGGTATGTGCGTTTTCAAGCAATTCCGAGACAGTGACAAAAATTTCATTCTTTTGACCTCAAAGTAGCCAGAAACGCGTTTTCCTCCGTTCAGGGCCCAAATGTATGAATTTGACAACAATATTGGGCATTCTAGAATCCTCATGAAAAATGGAGTGGGTATGTGCGTTTTCAACCAATTCCGAGACAGTGACAAAAATTTCATTCTTTTGACCTCAAATTAGCCAGAAACGCGTTTCCCTCCGTTCCGGGCCCAAACGGATGAATTTGACAACAATATTGGGCATTCTAGAATCCTCATGAAAAATGGAGTGGGTATGTGCGTTTTCAACCAATTCCGAGACAGTGACAAAAATTTCATTCTTTTGACCTCAAATTAGCCAGAAACGCGTTTCCCTCCGTTCCGGGCCCAAACGGATGAATTTGACAACAATATTGGGCATTCTAGAATCCTCATGAAAAATGGAGTGGGTATGTGCGCTCTCACGCAATTCCGAGACAGTGACAAAAATTTTATTCTTTTGACCTCAAAGTAGCCAGAAACGCGTTTCCCCCCGTTCCGGGCCCGAACGGATGAATTTGACAACAATATTGGGCATTCAAGAATCCTCATGAAAAAAGGAGTTGGTATGTGTGTTTTCACGCAATTCCGAGACAGTCACAACAATTTCATTCTTTTGACCTCAAATTAGCCAGAAACGCGTTTCCCTCCGTTCAGGGCCCAAACGGATGAATTTGACAACAATATTGGGCATTCTAGAATCCTCATGAAAATTCGAGTGGGTATGTGCGTTTTCACGCAATTCCGAGACAGTGACAAAAATTTCATTCTTTTGACCTCAAATTAGGCAGAAACGCGTTTTTCTCCGTTCAGGGCCCAAACGGATGAATTTGACAACAATATTGGGCATTCTAGAATCCTCATGAAAAATGGAGTGGGTATGTGCGTTTTCAAGCAATTCCGAGGCAGTGAGAAAAATTTCATTCTTTTGACCTCAAATTAGCCAGAAACGCGTTTTTCTCCGTTCAGGGCCCAAACGGATGAATTTGACAACAATATTGGGCATTCTAGAATCCTCATGAAAAATCGAGTGGGTATGTGCGTTTTCAAGCAATTCCGAGACAGTGACAAAAATTTCATTCTTTTGACATCAAATTAGCCAGAAACGCGTTTTTCTCCGTTCAGGGCCCAAACGGATGAATTTGACAACAATATTGGGCATTCTAGAATCCTCATGAAAAATGGAGTGGGTATGTGCGTTTTCAAACAATTCCGAGACAGTGACAAAAATTTCATTCTTTTGACCTCAAATTAGCCAGAAACGCGTTTCCCTCCGTTGCGGGCCCAAACGGATGAATTTGACAACAATATTGGGCATTCTAGAATCCTCATGAAAAATCGAGTGGGTATGTGCGTTTTCACGCAATTCCGAGACAGTGACAAAAATTTTATTCTTTTGACATCAAATTAGCCAGAAACGCGTTTTTCTCCGTTCCGGGCCCAAACGGATGAATTTGACAACAATATTGGGCATTCTAGAATCCTCATGAAAAATGGAGTGGGTATGTGCGTTTTCAAGCAATTCCGCGACAGTGAAAAAAATTTCATTCTTTTGACCTCAAATTAGCCAGAAAAGCGTTTTTCTCCGTTCAGGGCCCAAACGGATGAATTTGACAACAATATTGGGCATTCTAGAATCCTCATGAAAAATCGAGTGGGTATGTGCGTTTTCACGCAATTCCGAGACAGTGACAAAAATTTCATTCTTTTGACCTCAAAGTAGCCAGAAACGCGTTTTTCTCCGTTCAGGGCCCAAACGGATGAATTTCACAACAATATTGGGCATTCTAGAATCCTCATGAAAAATGGAGTGGGTATGTGCGTTTTCACGTAATTCCGAGACAGTGACAAAAATTTCATTCTTTTGACCACAAATTAGCCAGAAACGCGTTTCCCTCCGTTCAGGGCCCAAACGGATGAATTTGACAACAATATTCGGCATTCTAGAATCCTCATGAAAAATGAAGTGGGTATGTGCGTTTTCACGCAATTCCGAGAGAGTGACAAAAATTTCATCCTTTTGACATCAAATTAGCCAGAAAGGCGTTTTTCTCCGTTCAGGGCCCAAACGGATGAATTTGACAACAATATTGGGCATTCTAGAATCCTCATGAAAAATCGAGTGGGTATGTGCGTTTTCACGCAATTCCGAGACAGTGACAAAAATTTCATTCTTTTGACCTCAAAGTAGCCAGAAACGCGTTTTTCCCCGTTCAGGGCCCAAACGGATGAATTTCACAACAATATTGGGCATTCTAGAATCCTCATGAAAAATTGAGTGGGTATGTGCGTTTTCAAGCAATTCCGAGGCAGTGAGAAAAATTTCATTCTTTTGACCTCAAATTAGCCAGAAACGCGTTTTTCTCCGTTCAGGGCCCAAACGGATGAATTTGACAACAATATTCGGCATTCTAGAATCCTCATGAAAAATGAAGTGGGTATGTGCGTTTTCACGCAATTCCGAGAGAGTGACAAAAATTTTATTCTTTTGACATCAAATTAGCCAGAAACGCGTTTTTCTCCGTTCAGGGCCCAAACGGATGAATTTGACAACAATATTGGGCATTCTAGAATCCTCATGAAAAATGGAGTGGGTATGTGCGTTTTCAAACAATTCCGAGACAGTGAGAAAAATTTCATTCTTTTGACCTCAAATTAGCCAGAAACGCGTTTTTCTCCTTTTCGGGCCCAAACGGATGAATTTGACAACAATATTGGGCATTCTAGAATCCTCATGAAAAATCGAGTGGGTATGTGTGTTTTCATGCAATTCCGAGACAGTGACAAAAATTTCATTCTTTTGACCTCAAATTAGGCAGAAACGCGTTTTTCTCCGTTCAGGGCCCAAACGGATGAATTTGACAACAATATTGGGCATTCTAGAATCCTCATGAAAAATGGAGTGGGTATGTGCGTTTTCACGCAATTCCGAGACAGTGACAAAAATTTCATTCTTTTGACCTCAAAGTAGCCAGAAACGCGTTTTTCTCCGTTCAGGGCCCAAACGGATGAATTTCACAACAATATTGGGCATTCTAGAATCCTCATGAAAAATGGAGTGGGTATGTGCGTTTTCACGCAATTCCGAGACAGTGACAAAAATTTCATTCTTTTGACCACAAATTAGCCAGAAACGCGTTTCCCTCCGTTCAGGGCCCAAACGGATGAATTTGACAACAATATTCGGCATTCTAGAATCCTCATAAAAAATCGAGTGGGTATGTGCGTTTTCAAGCAATTCCGAGAGAGTGACAAAAATTTTATTCTTTTGACCTCAAAGTAGCCAGAAACGCGTTTTTCTCCGTTCAGGGCCCAAACGGATGAATTTGACAACAATATTGGGCATTCTAGAATCCTCATGAAAAATGGAGTGGGTATGTGCGTTTTCAAACAATTCCGAGACAGTGAGAAAAATTTCATTCTTTTGACCTCAAATTAGCCAGAAACGCGTTTTTCTCCGTTTCGGGCCCAAACGGATGAATTTGACAACAATATTGGGCATTCTAGAATCCTCATGAAAAATCGAGTGGGTATGTGTGTTTTCATGCAATTCCGAGACAGTGACAAAAATTTCATTCTTTTGACCTCAAATTAGGCAGAAACGCGTTTTTCTCCGTTCAGGGCCCAAACGGATGAATTTGACAACAATATTGGGCATTCTAGAATCCTCATGAAAAATGGAGTGGGTATGTGCGTTTTCACGCAATTCCGAGACAGTGACAAAAATTTCATTCTTTTGACCACAAATTAGCCAGAAACGCGTTTCCCTCCGTTCAGGGCCCAAACGGATGAATTTGACAACAATATTGGGCATTCTAGAATCCTCATGAAAAATGGAGTGGGTATGTGCGTTTTCACGCAATTCTGAGACAGTGACAAAAATTTCATTCTTTTGACCTCAAATTCGCCAGAAACGCGTTTCCCTCCGTTCAGGGCCCAAACGGATGAATTTGACAACAATATTGGGCATTCTAGAATCCTCATGAAAAATGGAGTGGGTATCTGCGTTTTCAAGCAATTCCGAGACAGTGAGAAAAATTTCATTCTTTTGACCTCAAATTAGCCAGAAACGCGTTTTTCTCCGTTCAGGGCCCAAACGGATGAATTTTACAACAATATTGGGCATTCTAGAATCCTCATGAAAAATGGAGTGGGTATGTGCGTTTTCAAGCAATTCCGAGACAGTGACAAAAATTTCATTCTTTTGACCTCAAATTAGCCAGAAACGCGTTTTTCTCCGTTCAGGGCCCAAACAGATGAATTTGACAACAATATTGGGCATTCTAGAATCCTCATGAAAAATCGAGTGGGTATGTGCGTTTTCAAGCAATTCCGAGACAGTGACAAAAATTTCATTCTTTTGACATCAAATTAGCCAGAAACGCGTTTGTCTCCGTTCAGGGCCCAAACGGATGAATTTGACAACAATATTGGGCATTCTAGAATCCTCATGAAAAATGGAGTGGGTATGTGCGTTTTCAAGCAATTCCGCGACAGTGAAAAAAATTTCATTCTTTTGACCTCAAATTAGCCAGAAAAGCGTTTTTCTCCGTTCAGGGCCCAAACGGATGAATTTGACAACAATATTGGGCATTCTAGAATCCTCATGAAAAATCGAGTGGGTATGTGCGTTTTCACGCAATTCCGAGACAGTGACAAAAATTTCATTCTTTTGACCTCAAATTAGGCAGAAACGCGTTTTTCTCCGTTCAGGGCCCAAACGGATGAATTTGACAACAATATTGGGCATTCTAGAATCCTCATGAAAAATGGAGTGGGTATGTGCGTTTTCAAGCAATTCCGAGGCAGTGAGAAAAATTTCATTCTTTTGACCTCAAATTAGCCAGAAACGCGTTTTTCTCCGTTCAGGGCCCAAACGGATGAATTTGACAACAATATTGGGCATTCTAGAATCCTCATGAAAAATCGAGTGGGTATGTGCGTTTTCAAGCAATTCCGAGACAGTGACAAAAATTTCATTCTTTTGACCTCAAATTAGCCAGAAACGCGTTTCCCTCCGTTCCGGGCCCAAACGGATGAATTTGACAACAATATTGGGCATTCTGGAATCCTCATGAAAAATGGAGTGGGTATGTACGTTTTCAAGCAATTTCGAGACAGTGACAAAAATTTCATTCTTTTGACCTCAAATTAGCCAGAAACGCGTTTCCCTCCGTTCCGGGCCCAAACGGATGAATTTGACAACAATATTGGGCATTCTAGAATCCTCATGAAAAATGGAGTGGGTATGTGCGTTTTCAAGCAATTCCGAGACAGTGAGAAAAATTTCATTCTTTTGACCTCAAATTAGCCTGAAACGCGTTTCCCTCCGTTCCGGGCCCAAACGGATGATTTTGACAACAATATTGGGCATTCTAGAATCCTCATGAAAAATGGAGTTGGTATGTGCGTTTTCAACCAATTCCGAGACAGTGACAAAAATTTCATTCTTTTGACCCCAAATTAGGCAGAAACACGTTTTCCTCCGTTCAGGGCCCAAACGGATGAATTTGACAACAATATTGGGCATTCTAGAATCCTCATGAAAAATGGAGTGGGTATGTGCGTTTTCACGCAATTCCGAGACAGTGACAAAAATTTCATTCTTTTGACCACAAATTAGCCAGAAACGCGTTTCCCTCCGTTCAGGGCCCAAACGGATGAATTTGACAACAATATTCGGCATTCTAGAATCCTCATGAAAAATAGAGTGGGTATGTGCGTTTTCACGCAATTCCGAGACAGTGACAAAAATTTTATTCTTTTGACCTCAAAGTAGCCAGAAACGCGTTTCCCCCCGTTCCGGGCCCGAACGGATGAATTTGACAACAATATTGGGCATTCAAGAATCCTCATGAAAAAAGGAGTGGGTATGTGCGTTTTCAAGCAATTCCGAGACAGTGACAAAAATTTCATTCTTTTGACCTCAAAGTAGCCAGAAACGCGTTTTCCTCCGTTCAGGGCCCAAACGTATGAATTTGACAACAATATTGGGCATTCTAGAATCCTCATGAAAAATGGAGTGGGTATGTGCGTTTTCAACCAATTCCGAGACAGTGACAAAAATTTCATTCTTTTGACCTCAAATTAGCCAGAAACGCGTTTCCCTCCGTTCCGGGCCCAAACGGATGAATTTGACAACAATATTGGGCATTCTAGAATCCTCATGAAAAATGGAGTGGGTATGTGCGTTTTCAACCAATTCCGAGACAGTGACAAAAATTTCATTCTTTTGACCTCAAATTAGCCAGAAACGCGTTTCCCTCCGTTCCGGGCCCAAACGGATGAATTTCACAACAATATTGGGCATTCTAGAATCCTCATGAAAAATGGAGTTGGTATGTGTGTTTTCAAGCAATTCCGAGACAGTGAGAAAAATTTCATTCTTTTGACCTCAAATTCGCCAGAAACGCGTTTCCCTCCGTTCCGGGCCCAAACGGATGAATTTGACAACAATATTGGGCATTCTCGAATCCTCATGAAAAATGGAGTGGGTATGTGCGTTTTCACGCAATTCCGAGACAGTGACAAAAATTTCATTCTTTTGACCACAAATTAGCCAGAAACGCGTTTCCCTCCGTTCAGGGCCCAAACGGATGAATTTGACAACAATATTCGGCATTCTAGAATCCTCATGAAAAATAGAGTGGGTATGTGCGTTTTCACGCAATTCCGAGACAGTGACAAAAATTTTATTCTTTTGACCTCAAAGTAGCCAGAAACGCGTTTTTCTCCGTTCAGGGCCCAAACGGATGAATTTGACAACAATATTGGGCATTCTAGAATCCTCATGAAAAAAGGAGTGGGTATGTGCGTTTTCAAGCAATTCCGAGACAGTGACAAAAATTTCATTCTTTTGACCTCAAAGTAGCCAGAAACGCGTTTTCCTCCGTTCAGGGCCCAAATGTATGAATTTGACAACAATATTGGGCATTCTAGAATCCTCATGAAAAATGGAGTGGGTATGTGCGTTTTCAACCAATTCCGAGACAGTGACAAAAATTTCATTCTTTTGACCTCAAATTAGCCAGAAACGCGTTTCCCTCCGTTCCGGGCCCAAACGGATGAATTTGACAACAATATTGGGCATTCTAGAATCCTCATGAAAAATGGAGTGGGTATGTGCGTTTTCAACCAATTCCGAGACAGTGACAAAAATTTCATTCTTTTGACCTCAAATTAGCCAGAAACGCGTTTCCCTCCGTTCCGGGCCCAAACGGATGAATTTGACAACAATATTGGGCATTCTAGAATCCTCATGAAAAATGGAGTGGGTATGTGCGCTCTCACGCAATTCCGAGACAGTGACAAAAATTTTATTCTTTTGACCTCAAAGTAGCCAGAAACGCGTTTCCCCCCGTTCCGGGCCCGAACGGATGAATTTGACAACAATATTGGGCATTCAAGAATCCTCATGAAAAAAGGAGTTGGTATGTGTGTTTTCACGCAATTCCGAGACAGTCACAACAATTTCATTCTTTTGACCTCAAATTAGCCAGAAACGCGTTTCCCTCCGTTCAGGGCCCAAACGGATGAATTTGACAACAATATTGGGCATTCTAGAATCCTCATGAAAATTCGAGTGGGTATGTGCGTTTTCACGCAATTCCGAGACAGTGACAAAAATTTCATTCTTTTGACCTCAAATTAGGCAGAAACGCGTTTTTCTCCGTTCAGGGCCCAAACGGATGAATTTGACAACAATATTGGGCATTCTAGAATCCTCATGAAAAATGGAGTGGGTATGTGCGTTTTCAAGCAATTCCGAGGCAGTGAGAAAAATTTCATTCTTTTGACCTCAAATTAGCCAGAAACGCGTTTTTCTCCGTTCAGGGCCCAAACGGATGAATTTGACAACAATATTGGGCATTCTAGAATCCTCATGAAAAATCGAGTGGGTATGTGCGTTTTCAAGCAATTCCGAGACAGTGACAAAAATTTCATTCTTTTGACATCAAATTAGCCAGAAACGCGTTTTTCTCCGTTCAGGGCCCAAACGGATGAATTTGACAACAATATTGGGCATTCTAGAATCCTCATGAAAAATGGAGTGGGTATGTGCGTTTTCAAACAATTCCGAGACAGTGACAAAAATTTCATTCTTTTGACCTCAAATTAGCCAGAAACGCGTTTCCCTCCGTTTCGGGCCCAAACGGATGAATTTGACAACAATATTGGGCATTCTAGAATCCTCATGAAAAATCGAGTGGGTATGTGCGTTTTCACGCAATTCCGAGACAGTGACAAAAATTTTATTCTTTTGACATCAAATTAGCCAGAAACGCGTTTTTCTCCGTTCCGGGCCCAAACGGATGAATTTGACAACAATATTGGGCATTCTAGAATCCTCATGAAAAATGGAGTGGGTATGTGCGTTTTCAAGCAATTCCGCGACAGTGAAAAAAATTTCATTCTTTTGACCTCAAATTAGCCAGAAAAGCGTTTTTCTCCGTTCAGGGCCCAAACGGATGAATTTGACAACAATATTGGGCATTCTAGAATCCTCATGAAAAATCGAGTGGGTATGTGCGTTTTCACGCAATTCCGAGACAGTGACAAAAATTTCATTCTTTTGACCTCAAAGTAGCCAGAAACGCGTTTTTCTCCGTTCAGGGCCCAAACGGATGAATTTCACAACAATATTGGGCATTCTAGAATCCTCATGAAAAATGGAGTGGGTATGTGCGTTTTCACGTAATTCCGAGACAGTGACAAAAATTTCATTCTTTTGACCACAAATTAGCCAGAAACGCGTTTCCCTCCGTTCAGGGCCCAAACGGATGAATTTCACAACAATATTCGGCATTCTAGAATCCTCATGAAAAATGAAGTGGGTATGTGCGTTTTCACGCAATTCCGAGAGAGTGACAAAAATTTCATCCTTTTGACATCAAATTAGCCAGAAATGCGTTTTTCTCCGTTCAGGGCCCAAACGGATGAATTTGACAACAATATTGGGCATTCTAGAATCCTCATGAAAAATCGAGTGGGTATGTGCGTTTTCACGCAATTCCGAGACAGTGACAAAAATTTCATTCTTTTGACCTCAAAGTAGCCAGAAACGCGTTTTTCTCCGTTCAGGGCCCAAACGGATGAATTTCACAACAATATTGGGCATTCTAGAATCCTCATGAAAAATTGAGTGGGTATGTGCGTTTTCAAGCAATTCCGAGGCAGTGAGAAAAATTTCATTCTTTTGACCTCAAATTAGCCAGAAACGCGTTTTTCTCCGTTCAGGGCCCAAACGGATGAATTTGACAACAATATTCGGCATTCTAGAATCCTCATGAAAAATGAAGTGGGTATGTGCGTTTTCACGCAATTCCGAGAGAGTGACAAAAATTTTATTCTTTTGACATCAAATTAGCCAGAAACGCGTTTTTCTCCGTTCAGGGCCCAAACGGATGAATTTGACAACAATATTGGGCATTCTAGAATCCTCATGAAAAATGGAGTGGGTATGTGCGTTTTCAAACAATTCCGAGACAGTGAGAAAAATTTCATTCTTTTGACCTCAAATTAGCCAGAAACGCGTTTTTCTCCTTTTCGGGCCCAAACGGATGAATTTGACAACAATATTGGGCATTCTAGAATCCTCATGAAAAATCGAGTGGGTATGTGTGTTTTCATGCAATTCCGAGACAGTGACAAAAATTTCATTCTTTTGACCTCAAATTAGGCAGAAACGCGTTTTTCTCCGTTCAGGGCCCAAACGGATGAATTTGACAACAATATTGGGCATTCTAGAATCCTCATGAAAAATGGAGTGGGTATGTGCGTTTTCACGCAATTCCGAGACAGTGACAAAAATTTCATTCTTTTGACCTCAAAGTAGCCAGAAACGCGTTTTTCTCCGTTCAGGGCCCAAACGGATGAATTTCACAACAATATTGGGCATTCTAGAATCCTCATGAAAAATGGAGTGGGTATGTGCGTTTTCACGCAATTCCGAGACAGTGACAAAAATTTCATTCTTTTGACCACAAATTAGCCAGAAACGCGTTTCCCTCCGTTCAGGGCCCAAACGGATGAATTTGACAACAATATTCGGCATTCTAGAATCCTCATAAAAAATCGAGTGGGTATGTGCGTTTTCAAGCAATTCCGAGAGAGTGACAAAAATTTTATTCTTTTGACCTCAAAGTAGCCAGAAACGCGTTTTTCTCCGTTCAGGGCCCAAACGGATGAATTTGACAACAATATTGGGCATTCTAGAATCCTCATGAAAAATGGAGTGGGTATGTGCGTTTTCAAACAATTCCGAGACAGTGAGAAAAATTTCATTCTTTTGACCTCAAATTAGCCAGAAACGCGTTTTTCTCCGTTTCGGGCCCAAACGGATGAATTTGACAACAATATTGGGCATTCTAGAATCCTCATGAAAAATCGAGTGGGTATGTGTGTTTTCATGCAATTCCGAGACAGTGACAAAAATTTCATTCTTTTGACCTCAAATTAGGCAGAAACGCGTTTTTCTCCGTTCAGGGCCCAAACGGATGAATTTGACAACAATATTGGGCATTCTAGAATCCTCATGAAAAATGGAGTGGGTATGTGCGTTTTCACGCAATTCCGAGACAGTGACAAAAATTTCATTCTTTTGACCACAAATTAGCCAGAAACGCGTTTCCCTCCGTTCAGGGCCCAAACGGATGAATTTGACAACAATATTGGGCATTCTAGAATCCTCATGAAAAATGGAGTGGGTATGTGCGTTTTCACGCAATTCTGAGACAGTGACAAAAATTTCATTCTTTTGACCTCAAATTCGCCAGAAACGCGTTTCCCTCCGTTCAGGGCCCAAACGGATGAATTTGACAACAATATTGGGCATTCTAGAATCCTCATGAAAAATGGAGTGGGTATCTGCGTTTTCAAGCAATTCCGAGACAGTGAGAAAAATTTCATTCTTTTGACCTCAAATTAGCCAGAAACGCGTTTTTCTCCGTTCAGGGCCCAAACGGATGAATTTTACAACAATATTGGGCATTCTAGAATCCTCATGAAAAATGGAGTGGGTATGTGCGTTTTCAAGCAATTCCGAGACAGTGACAAAAATTTCATTCTTTTGACCTCAAATTAGCCAGAAACGCGTTTTTCTCCGTTCAGGGCCCAAACAGATGAATTTGACAACAATATTGGGCATTCTAGAATCCTCATGAAAAATCGAGTGGGTATGTGCGTTTTCAAGCAATTCCGAGACAGTGACAAAAATTTCATTCTTTTGACATCAAATTAGCCAGAAACGCGTTTGTCTCCGTTCAGGGCCCAAACGGATGAATTTGACAACAATATTGGGCATTCTAGAATCCTCATGAAAAATGGAGTGGGTATGTGCGTTTTCAAGCAATTCCGCGACAGTGAAAAAAATTTCATTCTTTTGACCTCAAATTAGCCAGAAAAGCGTTTTTCTCCGTTCAGGGCCCAAACGGATGAATTTGACAACAATATTGGGCATTCTAGAATCCTCATGAAAAATCGAGTGGGTATGTGCGTTTTCACGCAATTCCGAGACAGTGACAAAAATTTCATTCTTTTGACCTCAAATTAGGCAGAAACGCGTTTTTCTCCGTTCAGGGCCCAAACGGATGAATTTGACAACAATATTGGGCATTCTAGAATCCTCATGAAAAATGGAGTGGGTATGTGCGTTTTCAAGCAATTCCGAGGCAGTGAGAAAAATTTCATTCTTTTGACCTCAAATTAGCCAGAAACGCGTTTTTCTCCGTTCAGGGCCCAAACGGATGAATTTGACAACAATATTGGGCATTCTAGAATCCTCATGAAAAATCGAGTGGGTATGTGCGTTTTCAAGCAATTCCGAGACAGTGACAAAAATTTCATTCTTTTGACCTCAAATTAGCCAGAAACGCGTTTCCCTCCGTTCCGGGCCCAAACGGATGAATTTGACAACAATATTGGGCATTCTGGAATCCTCATGAAAAATGGAGTGGGTATGTACGTTTTCAAGCAATTTCGAGACAGTGACAAAAATTTCATTCTTTTGACCTCAAATTAGCCAGAAACGCGTTTCCCTCCGTTCCGGGCCCAAACGGATGAATTTGACAACAATATTGGGCATTCTAGAATCCTCATGAAAAATGGAGTGGGTATGTGCGTTTTCAAGCAATTCCGAGACAGTGAGAAAAATTTCATTCTTTTGACCTCAAATTAGCCTGAAACGCGTTTCCCTCCGTTCCGGGCCCAAACGGATGATTTTGACAACAATATTGGGCATTCTAGAATCCTCATGAAAAATGGAGTTGGTATGTGCGTTTTCAACCAATTCCGAGACAGTGACAAAAATTTCATTCTTTTGACCCCAAATTAGGCAGAAACACGTTTTCCTCCGTTCAGGGCCCAAACGGATGAATTTGACAACAATATTGGGCATTCTAGAATCCTCATGAAAAATGGAGTGGGTATGTGCGTTTTCACGCAATTCCGAGACAGTGACAAAAATTTCATTCTTTTGACCACAAATTAGCCAGAAACGCGTTTCCCTCCGTTCAGGGCCCAAACGGATGAATTTGACAACAATATTCGGCATTCTAGAATCCTCATGAAAAATAGAGTGGGTATGTGCGTTTTCACGCAATTCCGAGACAGTGACAAAAATTTTATTCTTTTGACCTCAAAGTAGCCAGAAACGCGTTTCCCCCCGTTCCGGGCCCGAACGGATGAATTTGACAACAATATTGGGCATTCAAGAATCCTCATGAAAAAAGGAGTGGGTATGTGCGTTTTCAAGCAATTCCGAGACAGTGACAAAAATTTCATTCTTTTGACCTCAAAGTAGCCAGAAACGCGTTTTCCTCCGTTCAGGGCCCAAACGTATGAATTTGACAACAATATTGGGCATTCTAGAATCCTCATGAAAAATGGAGTGGGTATGTGCGTTTTCAACCAATTCCGAGACAGTGACAAAAATTTCATTCTTTTGACCTCAAATTAGCCAGAAACGCGTTTCCCTCCGTTCCGGGCCCAAACGGATGAATTTGACAACAATATTGGGCATTCTAGAATCCTCATGAAAAATGGAGTGGGTATGTGCGTTTTCAACCAATTCCGAGACAGTGACAAAAATTTCATTCTTTTGACCTCAAATTAGCCAGAAACGCGTTTCCCTCCGTTCCGGGCCCAAACGGATGAATTTCACAACAATATTGGGCATTCTAGAATCCTCATGAAAAATGGAGTTGGTATGTGTGTTTTCAAGCAATTCCGAGACAGTGAGAAAAATTTCATTCTTTTGACCTCAAATTCGCCAGAAACGCGTTTCCCTCCGTTCCGGGCCCAAACGGATGAATTTGACAACAATATTGGGCATTCTAGAATCCTCATGAAAAATGGAGTGGGTATGTGCGTTTTCACGCAATTCCGAGACAGTGACAAAAATTTCATTCTTTTGACCACAAATTAGCCAGAAACGCGTTTCCCTCCGTTCAGGGCCCAAACGGATGAATTTGACAACAATATTCGGCATTCTAGAATCCTCATGAAAAATAGAGTGGGTATGTGCGTTTTCACGCAATTCCGAGACAGTGACAAAAATTTTATTCTTTTGACCTCAAAGTAGCCAGAAACGCGTTTTTCTCCGTTCAGGGCCCAAACGGATGAATTTGACAACAATATTGGGCATTCTAGAATCCTCATGAAAAAAGGAGTGGGTATGTGCGTTTTCAAGCAATTCCGAGACAGTGACAAAAATTTCATTCTTTTGACCTCAAAGTAGCCAGAAACGCGTTTTCCTCCGTTCAGGGCCCAAATGTATGAATTTGACAACAATATTGGGCATTCTAGAATCCTCATGAAAAATGGAGTGGGTATGTGCGTTTTCAACCAATTCCGAGACAGTGACAAAAATTTCATTCTTTTGACCTCAAATTAGCCAGAAACGCGTTTCCCTCCGTTCCGGGCCCAAACGGATGAATTTGACAACAATATTGGGCATTCTAGAATCCTCATGAAAAATGGAGTGGGTATGTGCGTTTTCAACCAATTCCGAGACAGTGACAAAAATTTCATTCTTTTGACCTCAAATTAGCCAGAAACGCGTTTCCCTCCGTTCCGGGCCCAAACGGATGAATTTGACAACAATATTGGGCATTCTAGAATCCTCATGAAAAATGGAGTGGGTATGTGCGCTCTCACGCAATTCCGAGACAGTGACAAAAATTTTATTCTTTTGACCTCAAAGTAGCCAGAAACGCGTTTCCCCCCGTTCCGGGCCCGAACGGATGAATTTGACAACAATATTGGGCATTCAAGAATCCTCATGAAAAAAGGAGTTGGTATGTGTGTTTTCACGCAATTCCGAGACAGTCACAACAATTTCATTCTTTTGACCTCAAATTAGCCAGAAACGCGTTTCCCTCCGTTCAGGGCCCAAACGGATGAATTTGACAACAATATTGGGCATTCTAGAATCCTCATGAAAATTCGAGTGGGTATGTGCGTTTTCACGCAATTCCGAGACAGTGACAAAAATTTCATTCTTTTGACCTCAAATTAGGCAGAAACGCGTTTTTCTCCGTTCAGGGCCCAAACGGATGAATTTGACAACAATATTGGGCATTCTAGAATCCTCATGAAAAATGGAGTGGGTATGTGCGTTTTCAAGCAATTCCGAGGCAGTGAGAAAAATTTCATTCTTTTGACCTCAAATTAGCCAGAAACGCGTTTTTCTCCGTTCAGGGCCCAAACGGATGAATTTGACAACAATATTGGGCATTCTAGAATCCTCATGAAAAATCGAGTGGGTATGTGCGTTTTCAAGCAATTCCGAGACAGTGACAAAAATTTCATTCTTTTGACATCAAATTAGCCAGAAACGCGTTTTTCTCCGTTCAGGGCCCAAACGGATGAATTTGACAACAATATTGGGCATTCTAGAATCCTCATGAAAAATGGAGTGGGTATGTGCGTTTTCAAACAATTCCGAGACAGTGACAAAAATTTCATTCTTTTGACCTCAAATTAGCCAGAAACGCGTTTCCCTCCGTTTCGGGCCCAAACGGATGAATTTGAAAACAATATTGGGCATTCTAGAATCCTCATGAAAAATCGAGTGGGTATGTGCGTTTTCACGCAATTCCGAGACAGTGACAAAAATTTTATTCTTTTGACATCAAATTAGCCAGAAACGCGTTTTTCTCCGTTCCGGGCCCAAACGGATGAATTTGACAACAATATTGGGCATTCTAGAATCCTCATGAAAAATGGAGTGGGTATGTGCGTTTTCAAGCAATTCCGCGACAGTGAAAAAAATTTCATTCTTTTGACCTCAAATTAGCCAGAAAAGCGTTTTTCTCCGTTCAGGGCCCAAACGGATGAATTTGACAACAATATTGGGCATTCTAGAATCCTCATGAAAAATCGAGTGGGTATGTGCGTTTTCACGCAATTCCGAGACAGTGACAAAAATTTCATTCTTTTGACCTCAAAGTAGCCAGAAACGCGTTTTTCTCCGTTCAGGGCCCAAACGGATGAATTTCACAACAATATTGGGCATTCTAGAATCCTCATGAAAAATGGAGTGGGTATGTGCGTTTTCACGTAATTCCGAGACAGTGACAAAAATTTCATTCTTTTGACCACAAATTAGCCAGAAACGCGTTTCCCTCCGTTCAGGGCCCAAACGGATGAATTTGACAACAATATTCGGCATTCTAGAATCCTCATGAAAAATGAAGTGGGTATGTGCGTTTTCACGCAATTCCGAGAGAGTGACAAAAATTTCATCCTTTTGACATCAAATTAGCCAGAAATGCGTTTTTCTCCGTTCAGGGCCCAAACGGATGAATTTGACAACAATATTGGGCATTCTAGAATCCTCATGAAAAATCGAGTGGGTATGTGCGTTTTCACGCAATTCCGAGACAGTGACAAAAATTTCATTCTTTTGACCTCAAAGTAGCCAGAAACGCGTTTTTCTCCGTTCAGGGCCCAAACGGATGAATTTCACAACAATATTGGGCATTCTAGAATCCTCATGAAAAATTGAGTGGGTATGTGCGTTTTCAAGCAATTCCGAGGCAGTGAGAAAAATTTCATTCTTTTGACCTCAAATTAGCCAGAAACGCGTTTTTCTCCGTTCAGGGCCCAAACGGATGAATTTGACAACAATATTCGGCATTCTAGAATCCTCATGAAAAATGAAGTGGGTATGTGCGTTTTCACGCAATTCCGAGAGAGTGACAAAAATTTTATTCTTTTGACATCAAATTAGCCAGAAACGCGTTTTTCTCCGTTCAGGGCCCAAACGGATGAATTTGACAACAATATTGGGCATTCTAGAATCCTCATGAAAAATGGAGTGGGTATGTGCGTTTTCAAACAATTCCGAGACAGTGAGAAAAATTTCATTCTTTTGACCTCAAATTAGCCAGAAACGCGTTTTTCTCCTTTTCGGGCCCAAACGGATGAATTTGACAACAATATTGGGCATTCTAGAATCCTCATGAAAAATCGAGTGGGTATGTGTGTTTTCATGCAATTCCGAGACAGTGACAAAAATTTCATTCTTTTGACCTCAAATTAGGCAGAAACGCGTTTTTCTCCGTTCAGGGCCCAAACGGATGAATTTGACAACAATATTGGGCATTCTAGAATCCTCATGAAAAATGGAGTGGGTATGTGCGTTTTCACGCAATTCCGAGACAGTGACAAAAATTTCATTCTTTTGACCTCAAAGTAGCCAGAAACGCGTTTTTCTCCGTTCAGGGCCCAAACGGATGAATTTCACAACAATATTGGGCATTCTAGAATCCTCATGAAAAATGGAGTGGGTATGTGCGTTTTCACGCAATTCCGAGACAGTGACAAAAATTTCATTCTTTTGACCACAAATTAGCCAGAAACGCGTTTCCCTCCGTTCAGGGCCCAAACGGATGAATTTGACAACAATATTCGGCATTCTAGAATCCTCATAAAAAATCGAGTGGGTATGTGCGTTTTCAAGCAATTCCGAGAGAGTGACAAAAATTTTATTCTTTTGACCTCAAAGTAGCCAGAAACGCGTTTTTCTCCGTTCAGGGCCCAAACGGATGAATTTGACAACAATATTGGGCATTCTAGAATCCTCATGAAAAATGGAGTGGGTATGTGCGTTTTCAAACAATTCCTAGACAGTGAGAAAAATTTCATTCTTTTGACATCAAATTAGCCAGAAACGCGTTTTTCTCCGTTCCGGGCCCAAACGGATGAATTTGACAACAATATTGGGCATTCTAGAATCCTCATGAAAAATGGAGTGGGTATGTGCGTTTTCACGCAATTCCGAGACAGTGACAAAAATTTCATTCTTTTGACCTCAAATTAGCCAGAAACGCGTTTTTCTCCGTTCAGGGCCCAAACGGATGAATTTGACAACAATATTGGGCATTCTAGAATCCTCATGAAAAATCGAGTGGGTATGTGCGTTTTCATGCAATTCCGAGACAGTGACAAAAATTTCATTCTTTTGACCTCAAATTCGCCAGAAACGCGTTTCCCTCCGTTCCGGGCCCAAACGGATGAATTTGACAACAATATTGGGCATTCTAGAATCCTCATGAAAAATGGAGTTGGTATGTGTGTTTTCATGCAATTCTGAGACAGTGACAAAAATTTCATTCTTTTGACCTCAAATTAGGCAGAAACGCGTTTTTCTCCGTTCAGGGCCCAAACGGATGAATTTGACAACAATATTGGGCATTCTAGAATCCTCATGAAAAATGGAGTGGGTATGTGCGTTTTCAAGCAATTCCGAGACAGTGAGAAAAATTTCATTCTTTTGACCTCAAATTAGCCAGAAACGCGTTTTTCTCCGTTCAGGGCCCAAACAGATGAATTTGACAACAATATTGGGCATTCTAGAATCCTCATGAAAAATCGAGTGGGTATGTGCGTTTTCAAGCAATTCCGAGACAGTGACAAAAATTTCATTCTTTTGACATCAAAGTAGCCAGAAACGCGTTTTTCTCCGTTCAGGGCCCAAACGGATGAATTTGACAACAATATTGGGCATTCTAGAATCCTCATGAAAAATGGAGTGGGTATGTGCGTTTTCAAACAATTCCGAGACAGTGACAAAAATTTCATTCTTTTGACCTCAAATTAGCCAGAAACGCGTTTCCCTCCGTTTCGGGCCCAAACGGATGAATTTGACAACAATATTGGGCATTCTAGAATCCTCATGAAAAATCGAGTGGGTATGTGCGTTTTCACGCAATTCCGAGACAGTGACAAAAATTTTATTCTTTTGACATCAAATTAGCCAGAAACGCGTTTTTGTCCGTTCCGGGCCCAAACGGATGAATTTGACAACAATATTGGGCATTCTAGAATCCTCATGAAAAATGGAGTGGGTATGTGCGTTTTCAAGCAATTCCGCGACAGTGAAAAAAATTTCATTCTTTTGACCTCAAATTAGCCAGAAAAGCGTTTTTCTCCGTTCAGGGCCCAAACGGATGAATTTGACAACAATATTGGGCATTCTAGAATCCTCATGAAAAATCGAGTGGGTATGTGCGTTTTCACGCAATTCCGAGACAGTGACAAAAATTTCATTCTTTTGACCTCAAAGTAGCCAGAAACGCGTTTTTCTCCGTTCAGGGCCCAAACGGATGAATTTCACAACAATATTGGGCATTCTAGAATCCTCATGAAAAATGGAGTGGGTATGTGCGTTTTCACGCAATTCCGAGACAGTGACAAAAATTTCATTCTTTTGACCACAAATTAGCCAGAAACGCGTTTCCCTCCGTTCAGGGCCCAAACGGATGAATTTGACAACAATATTCGGCATTCTAGAATCCTCATGAAAAATGAAGTGGGTATGTGCGTTTTCACGCAATTCCGAGAGAGTGACAAAAATTTCATTCTTTTGACATCAAATTAGCCAGAAACGCGTTTTTCTCCGTTCAGGGCCCAAACGGATGAATTTGACAACAATATTGGGCATTCTAGAATCCTCATGAAAAATCGAGTGGGTATGTGCGTTTTCACGCAATTCCGAGACAGTGACAAAAATTTCATTCTTTTGACCTCAAAGTAGCCAGAAACGCGTTTTTCTCCGTTCAGGGCCCAAACGGATGAATTTCACAACAATATTGGGCATTCTAGAATCCTCATGAAAAATGGAGTGGGTATGTGCGTTTTCACGCAATTCCGAGACAGTGACAAAAATTTCATTCTTTTGACCTCAAATTAGCCAGAAACGCGTTTCCCTCCGTTCAGGGCCCAAACGGATGAATTTGACAACAATATTCGGCATTCTAGAATCCTCATGAAAAATGTAGTGGGTATGTGCGTTTTCACGCAATTCCGAGAGAGTGACAAAAATTTTATTCTTTTGACCTCAAAGTAGCCAGAAACGCGTTTTTCTCCGTTCAGGGCCCAAACGGATGAATTTGACAACAATATTGGGCATTCTAGAATCCTCATGAAAAATGGAGTGGGTATGTGCGTTTTCAAACAATTCCGAGACAGTGAGAAAAATTTCATTCTTTTTACCTCAAATTAGCCAGAAACGCGTTTTTCTCCGTTTCGGGCCCAAACGGATGAATTTGACAACAATATTGGGCATTCTAGAATCCTCATGAAAAATCGAGTGGGTATGTGTGTTTTCATGCAATTCCGAGACAGTGACAAAAATTTCAATCTTTTGACCTCAAATTAGGCAGAAACGCGTTTTTCTCCGTTCAGGGCCCAAACGGATGAATTTGACAACAATATTGGGCATTCTAGAATCCTCATGAAAAATGGAGTGGGTATGTGCGTTTTCACGCAATTCCGAGACAGTGACAAAAATTTCATTCTTTTGACCTCAAAGTAGCCAGAAACGCGTTTTTCTCCGTTCAGGGCCCAAACGGATGAATTTCACAACAATATTGGGCATTCTAGAATCCTCATGAAAAATGGAGTGGGTATGTGCGTTTTCACGCAATTCCGAGACAGTGACAAAAATTTCATTCTTTTGACCACAAATTAGCCAGAAACGCGTTTCCCTCCGTTCAGGGCCCAAACGGATGAATTTGACAACAATATTCGGCATTCTAGAATCCTCATAAAAAATCGAGTGGGTATGTGCGTTTTCAAGCAATTCCGAGAGAGTGACAAAAATTTGATTCTTTTGACCTCAAAGTAGCCAGAAACGCGTTTTTCTCCGTTCAGGGCCCAAACGGATGAATTTGACAACAATATTGGGCATTCTAGAATCCTCATGAAAAATGGAGTGGGTATGTGCGTTTTCAAACAATTCCGAGACAGTGAGAAAAATTTCATTCTTTTGACCTCAAATTAGCCAGAAACGCGTTTTTCTCCGTTTCGGGCCCAAACGGATGAATTTGACAACAATATTGGGCATTCTAGAATCCTCATGAAAAATCGAGTGGGTATGTGTGTTTTCATGCAATTCCGAGACAGTGACAAAAATTTCATTCTTTTGACCTCAAATTGGGCAGAAACGCGTTTTTCTCCGTTCAGGGCCCAAACGGATGAATTTGACAACAATATTGGGCATTCTAGAATCCTCATGAAAAATGGAGTGGGTATGTGCGTTTTCACGCAATTCCGAGACAGTGACAAAAATTTCATTCTTTTGACCACAAATTAGCCAGAAACGCGTTTCCCTCCGTTCAGGGCCCAAACGGATGAATTTGACAACAATATTGGGCATTCTAGAATCCTCATGAAAAATGGAGTGGGTATGTGCGTTTTCACGCAATTCGGAGACAGTGACAAAAATTTCATTCTTTTGACCTCAAATTCGCCAGAAACGCGTTTCCCTCCGTTCCGGGCCCAAACGGATGAATTTGACAACAATATTGGGCATTCTAGAATCCTCATGAAAAATGGAGTTGGTATGTGTGTTTTCATGCAATTCCGAGACAGTGACAAAAATTTCATTCTTTTGACCTCAAATTAGGCAGAAACGCGTTTTTCTCCGTTCAGGGCCCAAACGGATGAATTTCACAACAATATTGGGCATTCTAGAATCCTCATGAAAAATGGAGTGGGTATCTGCGTTTTCAAGCAATTCCGAGACAGTGAGAAAAATTTCATTCTTTTGACCTCAAATTAGCCAGAAACGCGTTTTTCTCCGTTCAGGGCCCAAACGGATGAATATGACAACAATATTGGGTATTCTAGAATCCTCATGAAAAATCGAGTGGGTATGTGCGTTTTCAAGCAATTCCGAGACAGTGACAAAAATTTCATTCTTTTGACATCAAATTAGCCAGAAACGCGTTTTTCTCCGTTCAGGGCCCAAACGGATGAATTTGACAACAATATTGGGCATTCTAGAATCCTCATGAAAAATGGAGTGGGTATGTGCGTTTTCAAACAATTCCGAGACAGTGACAAAAATTTCATTCTTTTGACCTCAAATTAGCCAGAAACGCGTTTCCCTCCGTTTCGGGCCCAAACGGATGAATTTGACAACAATATTGGGCATTCTAGAATCCTCATGAAAAATCGAGTGGGTATGTGCGTTTTCACGCAATTCCGAGACAGTGACAAAAATTTCATTCTTTTGACCTCAAATTAGCCAGAAACGCGTTTCCCTCCGTTCCGGGCCCAAACGGATGAATTTGACAACAATATTGGGCATTCTAGAATCCTCATGAAAAATGGAGTGGGTATGTGCGTTTTCAAGCAATTCCGCGACAGTGAAAAAAATTTCATTCTTTTGACCTCAAATTAGCCAGAAAAGCGTTTTTCTCCGTTCAGGGCCCAAACGGATGAATTTGACAACAATATTGGGCATTCTAGAATCCTCATGAAAAATCGAGTAGGTATGTGCGTTTTCACGCAATTCCGAGACACTGACAAAAATTTCATTCTTTTGACCTCAAAGTAGCCAGAAACGCGTTTTTCTCCGTTCAGGGCCCAAACGGATGAATTTGACAACAATATTGGGCATTCTAGAATCCTCATGAAAAATGGAGTGGGTATGTGCGTTTTCACGCAATTCCGAGACAGTGACAAAAATTTCATTCTTTTGACCACAAATTAGCCAGAAACGCGTTTCCCTCCGTTCAGGGCCCAAACGGATGAATTTGACAACAATATTGGGCATTCTAGAATCCTCATGAAAAATGAAGTGGGTATGTGCGTTTTCACGCAATTCCGAGAGAGTGACAAAAATTTTATTCTTTTAACCTCAAAGTAGCCAGAAACGCGTTTTTCTCCGTTCAGGGCCCAACGGATGAATTTGACAACAATATTGGGCATTCTAGAATCCTCATGAAAAATGGAGTGGGTATGTGCGTTTTCAAGCAATTCCGAGACAGAGACAAAAATTTCATTCTTTTGACCTCAAATTAGCCAGAAACGCGTTTCCCTCCGTTCCGGG
This sequence comes from Inga laurina, assembly GCA_963855925.1. Classification (NCBI taxonomy): domain Eukaryota; kingdom Viridiplantae; phylum Streptophyta; class Magnoliopsida; order Fabales; family Fabaceae; genus Inga; species Inga laurina. The sequence goes on from OY979709.1 coordinate 21,289,340, forward strand.
CCCAAACGGATGAATTTGACAACAATATTGGGCATTCTAGAATCCTCATGAAAAATGGAGTGGGTATGTGCGTTTTCAAGCAATTCCGAGACAGTGAGAAAAATTTCATTCTTTTGACCTCAAATTAGCCAGAAACGCGTTTTTCTCCGTTCAGGGCCCAAACGGATGAATTTGACAACAATATTGGGCATTCTAGAATCCTCATGAAAAATCGAGTGGGTTTGTGCGTTTTCACGCAATTCCGAGACAGTGACAAAAATTTCATTCTTTTGACCTCAAATTTGCCAGAAACGCGTTTTTCTCCGTTCAGGGCCCAAACGGATGAATTTGACAACAATATTGGGCATTCTAGAATCCTCATGAAAAATGGAGTGGGTATGTGCGTTTTCACGCAATTCCGAGACAGTGACAAAAATTTCATTCTTTTGACCACAAATTAGCCAGAAACGCGTTTCCCTCCGTTCAGGGCCCAAACGGATGAATTTGACAACAATATTCGGCATTCTAGAATCCTCATGAAAAATGAAGTGGGATGTGCGTTTTCACGCAATTCCGAGAGAGTGACAAAAATTTTATTCTTTTGACCTCAAAGTAGCCAGAAACGCGTTTTTCTCCGTTCAGGGCCCAACGGATGAATTTGACAACAATATTGGGCATTCTAGAATCCTCATGAAAAATGGAGTGGGTATGTGCGTTTTCAAGCAATTCCGAGACAGAGACAAAAATTTCATTCTTTTGACCTCAAATTAGCCAGAAACGCGTTTCCCTCCGTTCAGGGCCCAAACGGATGAATTTGACAACAATATTGGGCATTCTAGAATCCTCATGAAAAATGGAGTTGGTATGTGTGTTTTCATGCAATTCCGAGACAGTGACAAAAATTTCATTCTTTTGACCTCAAATTAGGCAGAAACGCGTTTTTCTCCGTTCAGGGCCCAAACGGATGAATTTGACAACAATATTGGGCATTCTAGAATCCTCATGAAAAATGGAGTGGGTAAGTGCGTTTTCACGCAATTCCGAGACAGTGACAAAAATTTCATTCTTTTGACCACAAATTAGCCAGAAACGCGTTTCCCTCCGTTCAGGGCCCAAACGGATGAATTTGACAACAATATTGGGCATTCGAGAATCCTCATGAAAAATGGAGTGGGTATGTGCGTTTTCACGCAATTCCGAGACAGTGACAAAAATTTCATTCTTTTGACCACAAATTAGCCAGAAACGCGTTTCCCTCCGTTCAGGGCCCAAACGGATGAATTTGACAACAATATTGGGCATTCTAGAATCCTCATGAAAAATGGAGTGGGTATGTGCGTATTCAAACAATTCCGAGACAGTGACAAAAATTTCATTCTTTTGACCTCAAATTAGCCAGAAACGCGTTTCCCTCCGTTTCGAGCCCAAACGGATGAATTTGACAACAATATTGGGCATTCTAGAATCCTCATGAAAAATCGAGTGGGTATGTGCGTTTTCACGCAATTCCGAGACAGTGACAAAAATTTCATTCTTTTGACCTCAAATTAGCCAGAAACGCGTTTCCCTCCGTTCCGGGCCCAAACGAATGAATTTGACAACAATATTGGGCATTCTAGAATCCTCATGAAAAATGGAGTGGGTATGTGCGTTTTCAAGCAATTCCGCGACAGTGAAAAAAATTTCATTCTTTTGACCTCAAATTAGCCAGAAAAGCGTTTTTCTCCGTTCAGGGCCCAAACGGATGAATTTGACAACAATATTGGGCATTCTAGAATCCTCATGAAAAATGGAGTGGGTATGTGCGTTTTCACGCAATTCCGAGACAGTGACAAAAATTTCATTCTTTTGACCACAAATTAGCCAGAAACGCGTTTCCCTCCGTTCAGGGCCCAAACGGATGAATTTGACAACAATATTGGGCATTCTAGAATCCTCATGAAAAATGGAGTGGGTATGTGCGTATTCAAACAATTCCGAGACAGTGACAAAAATTTCATTCTTTTGACCTCAAATTAGCCAGAAACGCGTTTCCCTCCGTTTCGAGCCCAAACGGATGAATTTGACAACAATATTGGGCATTCTAGAATCCTCATGAAAAATCGAGTGGGTATGTGCGTTTTCACGCAATTCCGAGACAGTGACAAAAATTTCATTCTTTTGACCTCAAATTAGCCAGAAACGCGTTTCCCTCCGTTCCGGGCCCAAACGAATGAATTTGACAACAATATTGGGCATTCTAGAATCCTCATGAAAAATGGAGTGGGTATGTGCGTTTTCAAGCAATTCCGCGACAGTGAAAAAAATTTCATTCTTTTGACCTCAAATTAGCCAGAAAAGCGTTTTTCTCCGTTCAGGGCCCAAACGGATGAATTTGACAACAATATTGGGCATTCTAGAATCCTCATGAAAAATCGAGTGGGTTTGTGCGTTTTCACGCAATTCCGAGACAGTGACAAAAATTTCATTCTTTTGACCTCAAAGTAGCCAGAAACGCGTTTTTCTCCGTTCAGGGCCCAAACGGATGAATTTCACAACAATATTGGGCATTCTAGAATCCTCATGAAAAATGGAGTGGGTATGTGCGTTTTCACGCAATTCCGAGACAGTGACAAAAATTTCATTCTTTTGACCACAAATTAGCCAGAAACGCGTTTCCCTCCGTTCAGGGCCCAAACGGATGAATTTGACAACAATATTCGGCATTCTAGAATCCTCATGAAAAATGAAGTGGGTATGTGCGTTTTCACGCAATTCCGAGAGAGTGACAAAAATTTTATTCTTTTGACCTCAAAGTAGCCAGAAACGCGTTTTGCTCCGTTCAGGGCCCAACGGATGAATTTGACAACAATATTGGGCATTCTAGAATCCTCATGAAAAATGGAGTGGGTATGTGCGTTTTCAAGCAATTCCGAGACAGAGACAAAAATTTCATTCTTTTGACCTCAAATTAGCCAGAAACGCGTTTCCCTCCGTTCCGGGCCCAAACGGATGAATTTGACAACAATATTGGGCATTCTAGAATCCTCATGAAAAATGGAGTTGGTATGTGTGTTTTCATGCAATTCCGAGACAGTGACAAAAATTTAATTCTTTTGACCTCAAATTAGGCAGAAACGCGTTTTTCTCCGTTCAGGGCCCAAACGGATGAATTTGACAACAATATTGGGCATTCTAGAATCCTCATGAAAAATGGAGTGGGTAAGTGCGTTTTCACGCAATTCCGAGACAGTGACAAAAATTTCATTCTTTTGACCACAAATTAGCCAGAAACGCGTTTCCCTTCGTTCAGGGCCCAAACGGATGAATTTGACAACAATATTGGGCATTCTAGAATCCTCATGAAAAATGGAGTGGGTATGTGCGTTTTCACGCAATTCCGAGACAGTGACAAAAATTTCATTCTTTTGACCTCAAAGTAGCCAGAAACGCGTTTTTCTCCGTTCAGGGCCCAAACGGATGAATTTCACAACAATATTGGGCATTCTAGAATCCTCATGAAAAATGGAGTGGGTATGTGCGTTTTCAAGCAATTCCGAGACAGTGACAAAAATTTCATTCTTTTGACCTCAAATTAGCCAGAAACGCGTTTTTCTCCGTTCAGGGCCCAAACGGATGAATTTCACAACAATATTGGGCATTCTAGAATCCTCATGAAAAATGGAGTGGGTATGTGCGTTTTCAAGCAATTCCGAGACAGTGACAAAAATTTCATTCTTTTGACCTCAAATTAGCCAGAAACGCGTTTTTCTCCGTTCAGGGCCCAAACGGATGAATTTGACAACAATATTGGGCATTCTAGAATCCTCATGAAAAATGGAGTGGGTATGTGCGTTTTCAAGCAATTCCGAGACAGTGACAAAAATTTAATTCTTTTGACCTCAAATTAGCCAGAAACGCGTTTCCCTCCGTTCCGGGCCCAAACGGATGAATTTGACAACAATATTGGGCATTCTAGAATCCTCATGAAAAATGGAGTTGGTATGTGTGTTTTCATGCAATTCCGAGACAGTGACAAAAATTTCATTCTTTTGACCTCAAATTAGGCAGAAACGCGTTTTTCTCCGTTCCGGGCCCAAACGGATGAATTTGACAACAATATTGGGCATTCTAGAATCCTCATGAAAAATGGAGTGGGTATATGCGTTTTCAAGCAATTCCGAGACAGTGAGAAAAATTTCATTCTTTTGACCTCAAATTAGCCAGAAACGCGTTTTTCTCCGTTCAGGGCCCAAACGGATGAATTTGACAACAATATTGGGCATTGTAGAATCCTCATGAAAAATCGAGTGGGTATGTTCGTTTTCACGCAATTCCGAGACAGTGACAAAAATTTCATTCTTTTGACCTCAAATTAGCCAGAAACGCGTTTTTCTCCGTTCAGGGCCCAAACGGATGAATTTGACAACAATATTGGGCATTGTAGAATCCTCATGAAAAATCGAGTGGGTATGTTCGTTTTCACGCAATTCCGAGACAGTGACAAAAATTTCATTCTTTTGACCTCAAATTAGCCAGAAACGCGTTTCCCTCCGTTCCGGGCCCAAACGGATGAATTTGACAACAATATTGGGCATTCTAGAATCCTCATGAAAAATGGAGTGGGTATGTGCGTTTTCAAGCAATTCCGCGACAGTGAAACAAATTTCATTCTTTTGACCTCAAATTAGCCAGAAAAGCGTTTTTCTCCGTTCAGGGCCCAAACGGATGAATTTGACAACAATATTGGGCATTCTAGAATCCTCATGAAAAATCGAGTGGGTATGTGCGTTTTCATGCAATTCCGAGACAGTGACAAAAATTTCATTCTTTTGACCTCAAATTAGCCAGAAACGCGTTTCCCTCCGTTCAGGGCCCAAACGGATGAATTTGACAACAATATTGGGCATTCTAGAATCCTCATGAAAAATGGAGTGGGTATGTGCGTTATCACGCAATTCCGAGACAGTGACAAAAATTTCATTCTTTTGACCTCAAAGTAGCCAGAAACGTGTTTTTCTCCGTTCAGGGCCCAAACGGATGAATTTCACAACAATATTGGGCATTCTAGAATCCTCATGAAAAATGGAGTGGGTATGTGCGTTTTCAAGCAATTCCGAGCCAGTGACAAAAATTTCATTCTTTTGACCTCAAATTAGCCAGAAACGCGTTTTTCTCCGTTCAGGGCCCAAACGGATGAATTTGACAACAATATTGGGCATTCTAGAATCCTCATGAAAAATGGAGTGGGTATGTGCGTTTTCAAGCAATTCCGAGACAGTGACAAAAATTTCATTCTTTTGACCTCAAATTAGCCAGAAACGCGTTTCCCTCCGTTCAGGGCCCAAACGGATGAATTTGACAACAATATTGGGCATTCTAGAATCCTCATGAAAAATGGAGTGGGTATGTGCGTTTTCAAGCAATTCCGAGACAGTGACAAAAATTTAATTCTTTTGACCTCAAATTAGCCAGAAACGCGTTTCCCTCCGTTCCGGGCCCAAACGGATGAATTTGACAACAATATTGGGCATTCTAGAATCCTCATGAAAAATGGAGTTGGTATGTGTGTTTTCATGCAATTCCGAGACAGTGACAAAAATTTCATTCTTTTGACCTCAAATTAGGCAGAAACGCGTTTTTCTCCGTTCCGGGCCCAAACGGATGAATTTGACAACAATATTGGGCATTCTAGAATCCTCATGAAAAATGGAGTGGGTATATGCGTTTTCAAGCAATTCCGAGACAGTGAGAAAAATTTCATTTTTTTGACCTCAAATTAGCCAGAAACGCGTTTTTCTCCGTTCAGGGCCCAAACGGATGAATTTGACAACAATATTGGGCATTGTAGAATCCTCATGAAAAATCGAGTGGGTATGTTCGTTTTCACGCAATTCCGAGACAGTGACAAAAATTTCATTCTTTTGACCTCAAATTAGCCAGAAACGCGTTTTTCTCCGTTCAGGGCCCAAACGGATGAATTTGACAACAATATTGGGCATTGTAGAATCCTCATGAAAAATCGAGTGGGTATGTTCGTTTTCACGCAATTCCGAGACAGTGACAAAAATTTCATTCTTTTGACCTCAAATTAGCCAGAAACGCGTTTCCCTCCGTTCCGGGCCCAAACGGATGAATTTGACAACAATATTGGGCATTCTAGAATCCTCATGAAAAATGGAGTGGGTATGTGCGTTTTCAAGCAATTCCGCGACAGTGAAACAAATTTCATTCTTTTGACCTCAAATTAGCCAGAAAAGCGTTTTTCTCCGTTCAGGGCCCAAACGGATGAATTTGACAACAATATTGGGCATTCTAGAATCCTCATGAAAAATCGAGTGGGTATGTGCGTTTTCATGCAATTCCGAGACAGTGACAAAAATTTCATTCTTTTGACCTCAAATTAGCCAGAAACGGGTTTCCCTCCGTTCAGGGCCCAAACGGATGAATTTGACAACAATATTGGCCATTCTAGAATCCTCATGAAAAATGGAGTGGGTATGTGCGTTTTCACGCAATTCCGAGACAGTGACAAAAATTTCATTCTTTTGACCTCAAAGTAGCCAGAAACGCGTTTTTCTCCGTTCAGGGCCTAAACGGATGAATTTCACAACAATATTGGGCATTCTAGAATCCTCATGAAAAATGGAGTGGGTATGTGCGTTTTCAAGCAATTCCGAGCCAGTGACAAAAATTTCATTCTTTTGACCTCAAATTAGCCAGAAACGCGTTTTTCTCCGTTCAGGGCCCAAACGGATGAATTTGACAACAATATTGGGCATTCTAGAATCCTCATGAAAAATGGAGTGGGTATGTGCGTTTTCAAGCAATTCCGAGACAGTGACAAAAATTTCATTCTTTTGACCTCAAATTAGCCAGAAACGCGTTTTTCTCCGTTCAGGGCCCAAACGGATGAATTTGACAACAATATTGGGCATTGTAGAATCCTCATGAAAAATCGAGTGGGTATGTTCGTTTTCACACAATTCCGAGATAGTGACAAAAATTTCATTCTTTTGACCTCAAATTAGCCAGAAACGCGTTTCCCTCCGTTCAGGGCCCAAACGGATGAATTTGACAACAATATTGGGCATTCTAGAATCCTTATGAAAAATGTAGTGGGTATGTGCGTGTTCACGCAATTCCGAGACAGTCACAAAAATTTCATTCTTTTGACCTCAAAGTAGCCAGAAACGCGTTTTTCTCCGTTCAGGGCCCAAACGGATGAATTTCACAACAATATTGGGCATTCTAGAATCCTCATGAAAAATGGAGTGGGTATGTGCGTTTTCAAGCAATTCCGAGCCAGTGACAAAAATTTCATTCTTTTGACCTCAAATTAGCCAGAAACGCGTTTTTCTCCGTTCAGGGCCCAAACGGATGAATTTGACAACAATATTGGGCATTCTAGAATCCTCATGAAAAATGGAGTGGGTATGTGCGTTTTCAAGCAATTCCGAGACAGTGACAAAAATTTCATTCTTTTGACCTCAAATTAGCCAGAAACGCGTTTTTCTCCGTTCAGGGCCCAAACGGATGAATTTGACAACAATATTGGGCATTGTAGAATCCTCATGAAAAATCGAGTGGGTATGTTCGTTTTCACGCAATTCCGAGACAGTGACAAAAATTTCATTCTTTTGACCTCAAATTAGCCAGAAACGCGTTTCCCTCCGTTCCGGGCCCAAACGGATGAATTTGACAACAATATTGGGCATTCTAGAATCCTCATGAAAAATGGAGTGGGTATGTGCGTTTTCAAGCAATTCCGCGACAGTGAAACAAATTTCATTCTTTTGACCTCAAATTAGCCAGAAAAGCGTTTTTCTCCGTTCAGGGCCCAAACGGATGAATTTGACAACAATATTGGGCATTCTAGAATCCTCATGAAAAATCGAGTGGGTATGTGCGTTTTCATGCAATTCCGAGACAGTGACAAAAATTTCATTCTTTTGACCTCAAATTAGCCAGAAACGCGTTTCCCTCCGTTCAGGGCCCAAACGGATGAATTTGACAACAATATTGGGCATTCTAGAATCCTCATGAAAAATGGAGTGGGTATGTGCGTTTTCACGCAATTCCGAGACAGTGACAAAAATTTCATTCTTTTGACCTCAAAGTAGCCAGAAACGCGTTTTTCTCCGTTCAGGGCCCAAACGGATGAATTTCACAACAATATTGGGCATTCTAGAATCCTCATGAAAAATGGAGTGGGTATGTGCGTTTTCAAGCAATTCCGAGCCAGTGACAAAAATTTCATTCTTTTGACCTCAAATTAGCCAGAAACGCGTTTTTCTCCGTTCAGGGCCCAAACGGATGAATTTGACAACAATATTGGGCATTCTAGAATCCTCATGAAAAATGGAGTGGGTATGTGCGTTTTCAAGCAATTCCGAGACAGTGACAAAAATTTCATTCTTTTGACCTCAAATTAGCCAGAAACGCGTTTCCCTCCGTTCAGGGCCCAAACGGATGAATTTGACAACAATATTGGGCATTCTAGAATCCTCATGAAAAATGGAGTGGGTATGTGCGTTTTCAAGCAATTCCGAGACAGTGACAAAAATTTAATTCTTTTGACCTCAAATTAGCCAGAAACGCGTTTCCCTCCGTTCCGGGCCCAAACGGATGAATTTGACAACAATATTGGGCATTCTAGAATCCTCATGAAAAATGGAGTTGGTATGTGTGTTTTCATGCAATTCCGAGACAGTGACAAAAATTTCATTCTTTTGACCTCAAATTAGCCAGAAACGCGTTTCCCTCCGTTCAGGGCCCAAACGGATGAATTTGACAACAATATTGGGCATTCTAGAATCCTCATGAAAAATGGAGTGGGTATGTGCGTTTTCAAGCAATTCCGAGACAGTGAGAAAAATTTCATTCTTTTGACCTCAAATTAGCCAGAAACGCGTTTTTCTCCGTTCAGGGCCCAAACGGATGAATTTGACAACAATATTGGGCATTGTAGAATCCTCATGAAAAATGGAGTGGGTATGTGCGTTTTCACACAATTCCGAGATAGTGACAAAAATTTCATTCTTTTGACCTCAAATTAGCCAGAAACGCGTTTCCCTCCGTTCAGGGCCCAAACGGATGAATTTGACAACAATATTGGGCATTCTAGAATCCTTATGAAAAATGTAGTGGGTATGTGCGTGTTCACGCAATTCCGAGACAGTCACAAAAATTTCATTCTTTTGACCTCAAATTAGCCAGAAACGCGTTTCCCTCCGTTGCGGGCCCAAACGGATGAATTTGGCAACAATATTGGGCATTCTAGAATCCTCATGAAAAATGGAGTGGGTATGTGCGTTTTCACGCAATTCCGAGACAGTGACAAAAATTTCATTCTTTTGACCTCAAATTAGCCACAAACGCGTTTTTCTCCGTTCAGGGCCCAAACGGATGAATTTGACAACAATATTAGGCATTCTAGAACCCTCATGAAAAATGGAGTGGGTATGTGCGTTTTCACGCAATTCCGAGACAGTGACAAAAATTTCATTCTTTTGACCTCAAATTAGCCAGAAACGCGTTTTTCTCCGTTCAGGGCCCAAACGGATGAATTTGACAACAATATTGGGCATTGTAGAATCCTCATGAAAAATCGAGTGGGTATGTTCGTTTTCACGCAATTCCGAGACAGTGACAAAAATTTCATTCTTTTGACCTCAAATTAGCCAGAAACGCGTTTTTCTCCGTTCAGGGCCCAAACGGATGAATTTGACAACAATATTCGGCATTCTAGAATCCTCATTAAAAATGAAGTGGGTATGTGCGTTTTCACGCAATTCCGAGACAGTGACAAAAATTTCATTCTTTTGACCTCAAATTAGCCAGAAACGCGTTTCCCTCCGTTCCGGGCCCAAACGGATGAATTTGACAACAATATTGGGCATTCTAGAATCCTCATGAAAAATGGAGTGGGTATGTGCGTTTTCAAGCAATTCCGAGACAGTGACAAAAATTTCATTCTTTTGACCTCAAATTAGCCAGAAACGCGTTTCCCTCCGTTCCGGGCCCAAACGGATGAATTTGACAACAATATTGGGCATTCTAGAATCCTCATGAAAAATGGAGTTGGTATGTGTGTTTTCACGCAATTCCGAGACAGTCACAACAATTTCATTCTTTTGACCTCAAATTAGCCAGAAACGCGTTTCCCTCCGTTCAGGGCCCAAACGGATGAATTTGACAACAATATTGGGCATTCTAGAATCCTCATGAAAAATGGAGTGGGTATGTGCGTTGTCACACAATTCCGAGACAGTGACAAAAATTTGATTCTTTTGACCTCAAATTAGCCAGAAACGCGTTTTTCCCCGTTCAGGGCCCAAACGGATGAATTTGACAACAATATTGGGCATGCTAGAATCCTCATGAAAAATGGAGTGGGTATGTGCGCTCTCACGCAATTCCGAGACAGTGACAAAAATTTCATTCTTTTGACCTCAAATTAGCCAGAAACGCGTTTTTCTCCGTTCAGGGCCCAAACGGATGAATTTGACAACAATATTGGGCATTGTAGAATCCTCATGAAAAATGGAGTGGGTATGTGCGTTTTCACACAATTCCGAGATAGTGACAAAAATTTCATTCTTTTGACCTCAAATTAGCCAGAAACGCGTTTCCCTCCGTTCAGGGCCCAAACGGATGAATTTGACAACAATATTGGGCATTCTAGAATCCTTATGAAAAATGTAGTGGGTATGTGCGTGTTCACGCAATTCCGAGACAGTCACAAAAATTTCATTCTTTTGACCTCAAATTAGCCAGAAACGCGTTTCCCTCCGTTGCGGGCCCAAACGGATGAATTTGGCAACAATATTGGGCATTCTAGAATCCTCATGAAAAATGGAGTGGGTATGTGCGTTTTCACGCAATTCCGAGACAGTGACAAAAATTTCATTCTTTTGACCTCAAATTAGCCACAAACGCGTTTTTCTCCGTTCAGGGCCCAAACGGATGAATTTGACAACAATATTAGGCATTCTAGAACCCTCATGAAAAATGGAGTGGGTATGTGCGTTTTCACGCAATTCCGAGACAGTGACAAAAATTTCATTCTTTTGACCTCAAATTAGCCAGAAACGCGTTTTTCTCCGTTCAGGGCCCAAACGGATGAATTTGACAACAATATTGGGCATTGTAGAATCCTCATGAAAAATCGAGTGGGTATGTTCGTTTTCACGCAATTCCGAGACAGTGACAAAAATTTCATTCTTTTGACCTCAAATTAGCCAGAAACGCGTTTTTCTCCGTTCAGGGCCCAAACGGATGAATTTGACAACAATATTCGGCATTCTAGAATCCTCATTAAAAATGAAGTGGGTATGTGCGTTTTCACGCAATTCCGAGACAGTGACAAAAATTTCATTCTTTTGACCTCAAATTAGCCAGAAACGCGTTTCCCTCCGTTCCGGGCCCAAACGGATGAATTTGACAACAATATTGGGCATTCTAGAATCCTCATGAAAAATGGAGTGGGTATGTGCGTTTTCAAGCAATTCCGCGACAGTGAAAAAAATTTCATTCTTTTGACCTCAAATTAGCCAGAAAAGCGTTTTTCTCCGTTCAGGGCCCAAACGGATGAATTTGACAACAATATTGGGCATTCTAGAATCCTCATGAAAAATCGAGTGGGTATGTGCGTTTTCACGCAATTCCGAGACAATGACAAAAATTTCATTCTTTTGACCTCAAAGTAGCCAGAAACGCGTTTTTCTCCGTTCAGGGCCCAAACGGATGAATTTGACAACAATATTGAGCATTCTAGAATCCTCATGAAAAATGGAGTGGGTATGTGCGTTTTCACGCAATTCCGAGACAGTGACAAAAATTTCATTCTTTTGACCTCAAAGTAGCCAGAAACGCGTTTTTCTCCGTTCAGGGCCCAAACGGATGAATTTGACAACAATATTGAGCATTCTAGAATCCTCATGAAAAATGGAGTGGGTATGTGCGTTTTCACGCAATTTTGAGACAGTGACAAAAATTTCATTCTTTTGACCACAAATTAGCCAGAAACGCGTTTCCCTCCGTTCAGGGCCCAAACGGATGAATTTGACAACAATATTGGGCATTCTAGAATCCTCATGAAAAATGAAATGGGTATGTGCGTTTTCAAGCAATTCCGAGACAGAGACAAAAATTTCATTCTTTTGACCTCAAATTAGCCAGAAACGCGTTTCCCTCCGTTCAGGGCCCAAACGGATTAATTTGACAACAATATTGGGCATTCTAGAATCCTCATGAAAAATGGAGTTGGTATGTGCGTTTTCATGCAATTCCGAGACAGTGACAAAAATTTCATTCTTTTGACCTCAAATTAGGCAGAAACGCGTTTCCCTCCGTTCAGGGCCCAAACGGATGAATTTGACAACAATATTGGGCATTCTAGAATCCTCATGAAAAATGGAGTGGGTATGTGCGTTTTCACGCAATTCCGAGACAGTGACAAAAATTTCATTCTTTTGACCACAAATTAGCCAGAAACGCGTTTCCCTCCGTTCAGGGCCCAAACGGATGAATTTGACAACAATATTGGGCATTCTAGAATCCTCATGAAAAATGGAGTGGGTATGTGCGTTTTCACGCAATTCCGAGACAGTGACAAAAATTTCATTCTTTTGACCTCAAATTCGCCAGAAACGCGTTTCCCTCCGTTCAGGGCCCAAACGGATGAATTTGACAACAATATTGGGCATTCTAGAATCCTCATGAAAAATGGACTTGGTATGTGTGTTTTCATGCAATTCCGAGACAGTGACAAAAATTTCATTCTTTTGACCTCAAATTAGGCAGAAACGCGTTTGTCTCCGTTCAGGGCCCAAACGGATGAATTTGACAACAATATTGGGCATTCTAGAATCCTCATGAAAAATGGAGTGGGTATGTGCGTTTTTAAGCAATTCCGAGACAGTGAGAAAAATTTCATTCTTTTGACCTCAAATTAGCCAGAAACGCGTTTTTCTCCGTTCAGGGCCCAAACGGATGAATTTGACAACAATATTGGGCATTCTAGAATCCTCATGAAAAATCGAGTGGGTATGTGCGTTTTCACGCAATTCCGAGACAGTGACAAAAATTTCATTCTTTTGACCTCAAATTAGCCAGAAACGCGTTTCCCTCCGTTCCGGGCCCAAACGGATGAATTTGACAACAATATTGGGCATTCTAGAATCCTCATGAAAAATGGAGTGGGTATGTGCGTTTTCAAGCAATTCCGCGACAGTGAAAAAAATTTCATTCTTTTGACCTCAAATTAGCCAGAAACGCGTTTCCCTCCGTTCAGGGCCCAAACGGATGAATTTGACAACAATATTGGGCATTCTAGAATCCTCATGAAAAATCGAGTGGGTATGTGCGTTTTCACGCAATTCCGAGATAGTGACAAAAATTTCATTCTTTTGACCTCAAATTAGCCAGAAACGCGTTTCCCTCCGTTTCGGGCCCAAACGGATGAATTTGACAACAATATTGGGCATTCTAGAATCCTCATGAAAAATCGAGTGGGTGTGTGCGTTTTCAAGCAATTCCGCGACAGTGAAAAAAATTTCATTCTTTTGACCTCAAATTAGCCAGAAAAGCGTTTTTCTCCGTTCAGGGCCCAAACGGATGAATTTGACAACAATATTGGGCATTCTAGAATCCTCATGAAAAATGGAGTGGGTATGTGCGTTTTCATGCAATTCCGAGACAGTGACAAAAATTTCATTCTTTTGACCTCAAATTAGCCAGAAACGCGTTTTTCTCCGTTCCGGGCCCAAACGGATGAATTTGACAACAATATTGGGCATTCTAGAATCCTCATGAAAAATGGAGTGGGTATATGCGTTTTCAAGCAATTCCGAGACAGTGAGAAAAATTTCATTCTTTTGACCTCAAATTAGCCAGAAACGCGTTTTTCTCCGTTCAGGGCCCAAACGGATGAATTTGACAACAATATTGGGCATTGTAGAATCCTCATGAAAAATCGAGTGGGTATGTTCGTTTTCACGCAATTCCGAGACAGTGAGAAAAATTTCATTCTTTTGACCTCAAATTAGCCAGAAACGCGTTTTTCTCCGTTCAGGGCCCAAACGGATGAATTTGACAACAATATTGGGCATTGTAGAATCCTCATGAAAAATCGAGTGGGTATGTTCGTTTTCACGCAATTCCGAGACAGTGACAAAAATTTCATTCTTTTGACCTCAAATTAGCCAGAAACGCGTTTTTCTCCGTTCAGGGCCCAAACGGATGAATTTGACAACAATATTGGGCATTGTAGAATCCTCATGAAAAATCGAGTGGGTATGTTCGTTTTCACGCAATTCCGAGACAGTGACAAAAATTTCATTCTTTTGACCTCAAAGTAGCCAGAAACGCGTTTTTCTCCGTTCAGGGCCCAAACGGATGAATTTGACAACAATATTGGGCATTCTAGAATCCTCATGAAAAATGGAGTGGGTATGTGCGTTTTCAAGCAATTCCGAGCCAGTGACAAAAATTTCATTCTTTTGACCTCAAATTAGCCAGAAACGCGTTTTTCTCCGTTCAGGGCCCAAACGGATGAATTTGACAACAATATTGGGCATTCTAGAATCCTCATGAAAAATGGAGTGGGTATGTGCGTTTTCAAGCAATTCCGAGACAGTGACAAAAATTTCATTCTTTTGACCTCAAATTAGCCAGAAACGCGTTTCCCTCCGTTCCGGGCCCAAACGGATGAATTTGACAACAATATTGGGCATTCTAGAATCCTCATGAAAAATGGAGTTGGTATGTGTGTTTTCACGCAATTCCGAGACAGTCACAAAAATTTCATTCTTTTGACCTCAAATTAGCCAGAAACGCGTTTCCCTCCGTTGCGGGCCCAAACGGATGAATTTGGCAACAATATTGGGCATTCTAGAATCCTCATGAAAAATGGAGTGGGTATGTGCGTTTTCACGCAATTCCGAGACAGTGACAAAAATTTCATTCTTTTGACCTCAAATTAGCCACAAACGCGTTTTTCTCCGTTCAGGGCCCAAACGGATGAATTTGACAACAATATTAGGCATTCTAGAACCCTCATGAAAAATGGAGTGGGTATGTGCGTTTTCACGCAATTCCGAGACAGTGACAAAAATTTCATTCTTTTGACCTCAAATTAGCCACAAACGCGTTTTTCTCCGTTCAGGGCCCAAACGGATGAATTTGACAACAATATTGGGCATTGTAGAATCCTCATGAAAAATCGAGTGGGTATGTTCGTTTTCACGCAATTCCGAGACAGTGACAAAAATTTCATTCTTTTGACCTCAAATTAGCCAGAAACGCGTTTTTCTCTGTTCAGGGCCCAAACGGATGAATTTGACAACAATATTCGGCATTCTAGAATCCTCATTAAAAATGAAGTGGGTATGTGCGTTTTCACGCAATTCCGAGACAGTGACAAAAATTTCATTCTTTTGACCTCAAATTAGCCAGAAACGCGTTTCCCTCCGTTCCGGGCCCAAACGGATGAATTTGACAACAATATTGGGCATTCTAGAATCCTCATGAAAAATGGAGTGGGTATGTGCGTTTTCACGCAATTCCGAGACAGTGAAAAAAATTTCATTCTTTTGACCTCAAAGTAGCCAGAAACGCGTTTTTCTCCGTTCAGGGCCCAAACGGATGAATTTGACAACAATATTGAGCATTCTAGAATCCTCATGAAAAATGGAGTGGGTATGTGCGTTTTCACGCAATTCCGAGACAGTGAAAAAAATTTCATTCTTTTGACCTCAAAGTAGCCAGAAACGCGTTTTTCTCCGTTCAGGGCCCAAACGGATGAATTTGACAACAATATTGAGCATTCTAGAATCCTCATGAAAAATGGAGTGGGTATGTGCGTTTTCACGCAATTCCGAGACAGTGACAAAAATTTCATTCTTTTGACCACAAATTAGCCAGAAACGCGTTTCCCTCCGTTCAGGGCCCAAACGGATGAATTTGACAACAATATTGGGCATTCTAGAATCCTCATGAAAAATGAAATGGGTATGTGCGGTTTCAAGCAATTCCGAGACAGAGACAAAAATTTCATTCTTTTGACCTCAAATTAGCCAGAAACGCGTTTCCCTCCGTTCAGGGCCCAAACGGATGAATTTGACAACAATATTGGGCATTCTAGAATCCTCATGAAAAATGGAGTTGGTATGTGCGTTTTCATGCAATTCCGAGACAGTGACAAAAATTTCATTCTTTTGACCTCAAATTAGGCAGAAACGCGTTTCCCTCCGTTCAGGACCCAAACGGATGAATTTGACAACAATATTGGGCATTCTAGAATCCTCATGAAAAATGGAGTGGGTATGTGCGTTTTCACGCAATTCCGAGACAGTGACAAAAATTTCATTCTTTTGACCACAAATTAGCCAGAAACGCGTTTCCCTCCGTTCAGGGCCCAAACGGATGAATTTGACAACAATATTGGGCATTCTAGAATCCTCATGAAAAATGGAGTGGGTATGTGCGTTTTCACGCAATTCCGAGACAGTGACAAAAATTTCATTCTTTTGACCTCAAATTCGCCAGAAACGCGTTTCCCTCCGTTCAGGGCCCAAACGGATGAATTTGACAACAATATTGGGCATTCTAGAATCCTCATGAAAAATGGACTTGGTATGTGTGTTTTCATGCAATTCCGAGACAGTGACAAAAATTTCATTTTTTTGACCTCAAATTAGGCAGAAACGCGTTTTTCTCCGTTCAGGGCCCAAACGGATGAATTTGACAACAATATTGGGCATTCTAGAATCCTCATGAAAAATGGAGTGGGTATGTGCGTTTTTAAGCAATTCCGAGACAGTGAGAAAAATTTCATTCTTTTGACCTCAAATTAGCCAGAAACGCGTTTTTCTCCGTTCAGGGCCCAAACGGATGAATTTGACAACAATATTGGGCATTCTAGAATCCTCATGAAAAATCGAGTGGGTATGTGCGTTTTCACGCAATTCCGAGACAGTGAAAAAAATTTCATTCTTTTGACCTCAAAGTAGCCAGAAACGCGTTTTTCTCCGTTCAGGGCCCAAACGGATGAATTTGACAACAATATTGAGCATTCTAGAATCCTCATGAAAAATGGAGTGGGTATGTGCGTTTTCACGCAATTCCGAGACAGTGACAAAAATTTCATTCTTTTGACCACAAATTAGCCAGAAACGCGTTTCCCTCCGTTCAGGGCCCAAACGGATGAATTTGACAACAATATTGGGCATTCTAGAATCCTCATGAAAAATGAAATGGGTATGTGCGGTTTCAAGCAATTCCGAGACAGAGACAAAAATTTCATTCTTTTGACCTCAAATTAGCCAGAAACGCGTTTCCCTCCGTTCAGGGCCCAAACGGATGAATTTGACAACAATATTGGGCATTCTAGAATCCTCATGAAAAATGGAGTTGGTATGTGCGTTTTCATGCAATTCCGAGACAGTGACAAAAATTTCATTCTTTTGACCTCAAATTAGGCAGAAACGCGTTTCCCTCCGTTCAGGACCCAAACGGATGAATTTGACAACAATATTGGGCATTGTAGAATCCTCATGAAAAATCGAGTGGGTATGTTCGTTTTCACGCAATTCCGAGACAGTGACAAAAATTTCATTCTTTTGACCTCAAATTAGCCAGAAACGCGTTTTTCTCTGTTCAGGGCCCAAACGGATGAATTTGACAACAATATTCGGCATTCTAGAATCCTCATTAAAAATGAAGTGGGTATGTGCGTTTTCACGCAATTCCGAGACAGTGACAAAAATTTCATTCTTTTGACCTCAAATTAGCCAGAAACGCGTTTCCCTCCGTTCCGGGCCCAAACGGATGAATTTGACAACAATATTGGGCATTCTAGAATCCTCATGAAAAATGGAGTGGGTATGTGCGTTTTCACGCAATTCCGAGACAGTGAAAAAAATTTCATTCTTTTGACCTCAAAGTAGCCAGAAACGCGTTTTTCTCCGTTCAGGGCCCAAACGGATGAATTTGACAACAATATTGAGCATTCTAGAATCCTCATGAAAAATGGAGTGGGTATGTGCGTTTTCACGCAATTCCGAGACAGTGAAAAAAATTTCATTCTTTTGACCTCAAAGTAGCCAGAAACGCGTTTTTCTCCGTTCAGGGCCCAAACGGATGAATTTGACAACAATATTGAGCATTCTAGAATCCTCATGAAAAATGGAGTGGGTATGTGCGTTTTCACGCAATTCCGAGACAGTGACAAAAATTTCATTCTTTTGACCACAAATTAGCCAGAAACGCGTTTCCCTCCGTTCAGGGCCCAAACGGATGAATTTGACAACAATATTGGGCATTCTAGAATCCTCATGAAAAATGAAATGGGTATGTGCGGTTTCAAGCAATTCCGAGACAGAGACAAAAATTTCATTCTTTTGACCTCAAATTAGCCAGAAACGCGTTTCCCTCCGTTCAGGGCCCAAACGGATGAATTTGACAACAATATTGGGCATTCTAGAATCCTCATGAAAAATGGAGTTGGTATGTGCGTTTTCATGCAATTCCGAGACAGTGACAAAAATTTCATTCTTTTGACCTCAAATTAGGCAGAAACGCGTTTCCCTCCGTTCAGGACCCAAACGGATGAATTTGACAACAATATTGGGCATTCTAGAATCCTCATGAAAAATGGAGTGGGTATGTGCGTTTTCACGCAATTCCGAGACAGTGACAAAAATTTCATTCTTTTGACCACAAATTAGCCAGAAACGCGTTTCCCTCCGTTCAGGGCCCAAACGGATGAATTTGACAACAATATTGGGCATTCTAGAATCCTCATGAAAAATGGAGTGGGTATGTGCGTTTTCACGCAATTCCGAGACAGTGACAAAAATTTCATTCTTTTGACCTCAAATTCGCCAGAAACGCGTTTCCCTCCGTTCAGGGCCCAAACGGATGAATTTGACAACAATATTGGGCATTCTAGAATCCTCATGAAAAATGGACTTGGTATGTGTGTTTTCATGCAATTCCGAGACAGTGACAAAAATTTCATTTTTTTGACCTCAAATTAGGCAGAAACGCGTTTTTCTCCGTTCAGGGCCCAAACGGATGAATTTGACAACAATATTGGGCATTCTAGAATCCTCATGAAAAATGGAGTGGGTATGTGCGTTTTTAAGCAATTCCGAGACAGTGAGAAAAATTTCATTCTTTTGACCTCAAATTAGCCAGAAACGCGTTTTTCTCCGTTCAGGGCCCAAACGGATGAATTTGACAACAATATTGGGCATTCTAGAATCCTCATGAAAAATCGAGTGGGTATGTGCGTTTTCACGCAATTCCGAGACAGTGACAAAAATTTCATTCTTTTGACCACAAATTAGCCAGAAACGCGTTTCCCTCCGTTCCGGGCCCAAACGGATGAATTTGACAACAATATTGGGCATTCTAGAATCCTCATGAAAAATGGAGTGGGTATGTGCGTTTTCAAGCAATTCCGCGACAGTGAAAAAAATTTCATTCTTTTGACCTCAAATTAGCCAGAAACGCGTTTCCCTCCGTTCAGGGCCCAAACGGATGAATTTGACAACAATATTGGGCATTCTAGAATCCTCATGAAAAATCGAGTTGGTATGTGCGTTTTCACGCAATTCCGAGATAGTGACAAAAATTTCATTCTTTTGACCTCAAATTAGCCAGAAACGCGTTTCCCTCCGTTTCGGGCCCAAACGGATGAATTTGACAACAATATTGGGCATTCTAGAATCCTCATGAAAAATCGAGTGGGTGTGTGCGTTTTCAAGCAATTCCGCGACAGTGAAAAAAATTTCATTCTTTTGACCTCAAATTAGCCAGAAAAGCGTTTTTCTCCGTTCAGGGCCCAAACGGATGAATTTGACAACAATATTGGGCATTCTAGAATCCTCATGAAAAATCGAGTGGGTATGTGCGTTTTCATGCAATTCCGAGACAGTGACAAAAATTTCATTCTTTTGACCTCAAATTAGCCAGAAACGCGTTTCCCTCCGTTCAGGGCCCAAACGGATGAATTTGACAACAATATTGGGCATTCTAGAATCCTCATGAAAAATGGAGTGGGTATGTGCGTTTTCACGCAATTCCGAGACAGTGACAAAAATTTCATTCTTTTGACCTCAAAGTAGCCAGAAACGCGTTTTTCTCCGTTCAGGGCCCAAACGGATGAATTTCACAACAATATTGGGTATTCTAGAATCCTCATGAAAAATGGAGTGGGTATGTGCGTTTTCAAGCAATTCCGAGACAGTGACAAAAATTTCATTCTTTTGACCTCAAATTAGCCAGAAACGCGTTTTTCTCTGTTCAGGGCCCAAACGGATGAATTTGACAACAATATTGGGCATTCTAGAATCCTCATGAAAAATGGAGTGGGTATGTGCGTTTTCAAGCAATTCCGAGACAGTGACAAAAATTTCATTCTTTTGACCTCAAATTAGCCAGAAACGCGTTTTTCTCCGTTCAGGGCCCAAACGGATGAAT
Organism: Inga laurina; assembly: GCA_963855925.1. NCBI lineage: Eukaryota > Viridiplantae > Streptophyta > Magnoliopsida > Fabales > Fabaceae > Inga > Inga laurina. The sequence goes on from OY979709.1 coordinate 21,309,788, forward strand.
TTGACAACAATATTGGGCATTGTAGAATCCTCATGAAAAATCGAGTGGGTATGTTCGTTTTCACGCAATTCCGAGACAGTGACAAAAATTTCATTCTTTTGACCTCAAATTAGCCAGAAACGCGTTTCCCTCCGTTCCGGGCCCAAACGGATGAATTTGACAACAATATTGGGCATTCTAGAATCCTCATGAAAAATGGAGTGGGTATGTACGTTTTCAAGCAATTCCGCGACAGTGAAACAAATTTCATTCTTTTGACCTCAAATTAGCCAGAAAAGCGTTTTTCTCCGTTCAGGGCCCAAACGGATGAATTTGACAACAATATTGGGCATTCTAGAATCCTCATGAAAAATCGAGTGGGTATGTGCGTTTTCATGCAATTCCGAGACAGTGACAAAAATTTCATTCTTTTGACCTCAAATTAGCCAGAAACGCGTTTCCCTCCGTTCAGGGCCCAAACGGATGAATTTGACAACAATATTGGGCATTCTAGAATCCTCATGAAAAATGGAGTGGGTATGTGCGTTTTCACGCAATTCCGAGACAGTGACAAAAATTTCATTCTTTTGACCTCAAAGTAGCCAGAAACGCGTTTTTCTCCGTTCAGGGCCCAAACGGATGAATTTCACAACAATATTGGGCATTCTAGAATCCTCATGAAAAATGGAGTGGGTATGTGCGTTTTCAAGCAATTCCGAGCCAGTGACAAAAATTTCATTCTTTTGACCTCAAATTAGCCAGAAACGCGTTTTTCTCCGTTCAGGGCCCAAACGGATGAATTTGACAACAATATTGGGCATTGTAGAATCCTCATGAAAAATCGAGTGGGTATGTTCGTTTTCACGCAATTCCGAGACAGTGACAAAAATTTCATTCTTTTGACCTCAAATTAGCCAGAAACGCGTTTCCCTCCGTTCCGGGCCCAAACGGATGAATTTGACAACAATATTGGGCATTCTAGAATCCTCATGAAAAATGGAGTGGGTATGTACGTTTTCAAGCAATTCCGCGACAGTGAAACAAATTTCATTCTTTTGACCTCAAATTAGCCAGAAAAGCGTTTTTCTCCGTTCAGGGCCCAAACGGATGAATTTGACAACAATATTGGGCATTCTAGAATCCTCATGAAAAATCGAGTGGGTATGTGCGTTTTCATGCAATTCCGAGACAGTGACAAAAATTTCATTCTTTTGACCTCAAATTAGCCAGAAACGCGTTTCCCTCCGTTCAGGGCCCAAACGGATGAATTTGACAACAATATTGGGCATTCTAGAATCCTCATGAAAAATGGAGTGGGTATGTGCGTTTTCACGCAATTCCGAGACAGTGACAAAAATTTCATTCTTTTGACCTCAAAGTAGCCAGAAACGCGTTTTTCTCCGTTCAGGGCCCAAACGGATGAATTTCACAACAATATTGGGCATTCTAGAATCCTCATGAAAAATGGAGTGGGTATGTGCGTTTTCAAGCAATTCCGAGCCAGTGACAAAAATTTCATTCTTTTGACCTCAAATTAGCCAGAAACGCGTTTTTCTCCGTTCAGGGCCCAAACGGATGAATTTGACAACAATATTGGGCATTGTAGAATCCTCATGAAAAATCGAGTGGGTATGTTCGTTTTCACGCAATTCCGAGACAGTGACAAAAATTTCATTCTTTTGACCTCAAATTAGCCAGAAACGCGTTTTTCTCCGTTCAGGGCCCAAACGGATGAATTTGACAACAATATTGGGCATTGTAGAATCCTCATGAAAAATCGAGTGGGTATGTTCGTTTTCACGCAATTCCGAGACAGTGACAAAAATTTCATTCTTTTGACCTCAAAGTAGCCAGAAACGCGTTTTTCTCCGTTCAGGGCCCAAACGGATGAATTTGACAACAATATTGGGCATTCTAGAATCCTCATGAAAAATGGAGTGGGTATGTGCGTTTTCAAGCAATTCCGAGCCAGTGACAAAAATTTCATTCTTTTGACCTCAAATTAGCCAGAAACGCGTTTTTCTCCGTTCAGGGCCCAAACGGATGAATTTGACAACAATATTGGGCATTCTAGAATCCTCATGAAAAATGGAGTGGGTATGTGCGTTTTCAAGCAATTCCGAGACAGTGACAAAAATTTCATTCTTTTGACCTCAAATTAGCCAGAAACGCGTTTCCCTCCGTTCCGGGCCCAAACGGATGAATTTGACAACAATATTGGGCATTCTAGAATCCTCATGAAAAATGGAGTTGGTATGTGTGTTTTCACGCAATTCCGAGACAGTCACAACAATTTCATTCTTTTGACCTCAAATTAGCCAGAAACGCGTTTCCCTCCGTGCAGGGCCCAAACGGATGAATTTGACAACAATATTGGGCATTCTAGAATCCTCATGAAAAATGGAGTGGGTATGTGCGTTGTCACACAATTCCGAGACAGTGACAAAAATTTGATTCTTTTGACCTCAAATTAGCCAGAAACGCGTTTTTCCCCGTTCAGGGCCCAAACGGATGAATTTGACAACAATATTGGGCATGCTAGAATCCTCATGAAAAATGGAGTGGGTATGTGCGCTCTCACGCAATTCCGAGACAGTGACAAAAATTTCATTCTTTTGACCTCAAATTAGCCACAAACGCGTTTTTCTCCGTTCAGGGCCCAAACGGATGAATTTGACAACAATATTAGGCATTCTAGAACCCTCATGAAAAATGGAGTGGGTATGTGCGTTTTCACGCAATTCCGAGACAGTGACAAAAATTTCATTCTTTTGACCTCAAATTAGCCACAAACGCGTTTTTCTCCGTTCAGGGCCCAAACGGATGAATTTGACAACAATATTGGGCATTGTAGAATCCTCATGAAAAATCGAGTGGGTATGTTCGTTTTCACGCAATTCCGAGACAGTGACAAAAATTTCATTCTTTTGACCTCAAATTAGCCAGAAACGCGTTTTTCTCTGTTCAGGGCCCAAACGGATGAATTTGACAACAATATTCGGCATTCTAGAATCCTCATTAAAAATGAAGTGGGTATGTGCGTTTTCACGCAATTCCGAGACAGTGACAAAAATTTCATTCTTTTGACCTCAAATTAGCCAGAAACGCGTTTCCCTCCGTTCCGGGCCCAAACGGATGAATTTGACAACAATATTGGGCATTCTAGAATCCTCATGAAAAATGGAGTGGGTATGTGCGTTTTCAAGCAATTCCGCGACAGTGAAAAAAATTTCATTCTTTTGACCTCAAATTAGCCAGAAAAGCGTTTTTCTCCGTTCAGGGCCCAAACGGATGAATTTGACAACAATATTGGGCATTCTAGAATCCTCATGAAAAATCGAGTGGGTATGTGCGTTTTCACGCAATTCCGAGACAATGACAAAAATTTCATTCTTTTGACCTCAAAGTAGCCAGAAACGCGTTTTTCTCCGTTCAGGGCCCAAACGGATGAATTTGACAACAATATTGAGCATTCTAGAATCCTCATGAAAAATGGAGTGGGTATGTGCGTTTTCACGCAATTCCGAGACAGTGAAAAAAATTTCATTCTTTTGACCTCAAAGTAGCCAGAAACGCGTTTTTCTCCGTTCAGGGCCCAAACGGATGAATTTGACAACAATATTGAGCATTCTAGAATCCTCATGAAAAATGGAGTGGGTATGTGCGTTTTCACGCAATTCCGAGACAGTGACAAAAATTTCATTCTTTTGACCACAAATTAGCCAGAAACGCGTTTCCCTCCGTTCAGGGCCCAAACGGATGAATTTGACAACAATATTGGGCATTCTAGAATCCTCATGAAAAATGAAATGGGTATGTGCGTTTTCAAGCAATTCCGAGACAGAGACAAAAATTTCATTCTTTTGACCTCAAATTAGCCAGAAACGCGTTTCCCTCCGTTCAGGGCCCAAACGGATGAATTTGACAACAATATTGGGCATTCTAGAATCCTCATGAAAAATCGAGTGGGTATGTGCGTTTTCACGCAATTCCGAGACAGTGACAAAAATTTCATTCTTTTGACCTCAAATTAGCCAGAAACGCGTTTCCCTCCGTTTCGGGCCCAAACGGATGAATTTGACAACAATATTGGGCATTCTAGAATCCTCATGAAAAATCGAGTGGGTGTGTGCGTTTTCAAGCAATTCCGCGACAGTGAAAAAAATTTCATTCTTTTGACCTCAAATTAGCCAGAAAAGCGTTTTTCTCCGTTCAGGGCCCAAACGGATGAATTTGACAACAATATTGGGCATTCTAGAATCCTCATGAAAAATCGAGTGGGTATGTGCGTTTTCATGCAATTCCGAGACAGTGACAAAAATTTCATTCTTTTGACCTCAAATTAGCCAGAAACGCGTTTCCCTCCGTTCAGGGCCCAAACGGATGAATTTGACAACAATATTGGGCATTCTAGAATCCTCATGAAAAATGGAGTGGGTATGTGCGTTTTCACGCAATTCCGAGACAGTGACAAAAATTTCATTCTTTTGACCTCAAAGTAGCCAGAAACGCGTTTTTCTCCGTTCAGGGCCCAAACGGATGAATTTCACAACAATATTGGGTATTCTAGAATCCTCATGAAAAATGGAGTGGGTATGTGCGTTTTCAAGCAATTCCGAGACAGTGACAAAAATTTCATTCTTTTGACCTCAAATTAGCCAGAAACGCGTTTTTCTCTGTTCAGGGCCCAAACGGATGAATTTGACAACAATATTGGGCATTCTAGAATCCTCATGAAAAATGGAGTGGGTATGTGCGTTTTCCAGCAATTCCGAGACAGTGACAAAAATTTCATTCTTTTGACCTCAAATTAGCCAGAAACGCGTTTTTCTCCGTTCAGGGCCCAAACGGATGAATTTGACAACAATATTGGGCATTGTAGAATCCTCATGAAAAATCGAGTGGGTATGTTCGTTTTCACGCAATTCCGAGACAGTGACAAAAATTTCATTCTTTTGACCTCAAATTAGCCAGAAACGCGTTTCCCTCCGTTCCGGGCCCAAACGGATGAATTTGACAACAATATTGGGCATTCTAGAATCCTCATGAAAAATGGAGTGGGTATGTACGTTTTCAAGCAATTCCGCGACAGTGAAACAAATTTCATTCTTTTGACCTCAAATTAGCCAGAAAAGCGTTTTTCTCCGTTCAGGGCCCAAACGGATGAATTTGACAACAATATTGGGCATTCTAGAATCCTCATGAAAAATCGAGTGGGTATGTGCGTTTTCATGCAATTCCGAGACAGTGACAAAAATTTCATTCTTTTGACCTCAAATTAGCCAGAAACGCGTTTCCCTCCGTTCAGGGCCCAAACGGATGAATTTGACAACAATATTGGGCATTCTAGAATCCTCATGAAAAATGGAGTGGGTATGTGCGTTTTCACGCAATTCCGAGACAGTGACAAAAATTTCATTCTTTTGACCTCAAAGTAGCCAGAAACGCGTTTTTCTCCGTTCAGGGCCCAAACGGATGAATTTCACAACAATATTGGGCATTCTAGAATCCTCATGAAAAATGGAGTGGGTATGTGCGTTTTCAAGCAATTCCGAGCCAGTGACAAAAATTTCATTCTTTTGACCTCAAATTAGCCAGAAACGCGTTTTTCTCCGTTCAGGGCCCAAACGGATGAATTTGACAACAATATTGGGCATTCTAGAATCCTCATGAAAAATGGAGTGGGTATGTGCGTTTTCAAGCAATTCCGAGACAGTGACAAAAATTTCATTCTTTTGACCTCAAATTAGCCAGAAACGCGTTTCCCTCCGTTCCGGGCCCAAACGGATTAATTTGACAACAATATTTTGCATTCTAGAATCCTCATGAAAAATGGAGTTGGTATGTGTGTTTTCACGCAATTCCGAGACAGTCACAACAATTTCATTCTTTTGACCTCAAATTAGCCAGAAACGCGTTTCCCTCCGTTCAGGGCCCAAACGGATGAATTTGACAACAATATTGGGCATTCTAGAATCCTCATGAAAAATGGAGTGGGTATGTGCGTTGTCACACAATTCCGAGATAGCGACAAAAATTTGATTCTTTTGACCTCAAATTAGCCAGAAACGCGTTTTTCCCCGTTCAGGGCCCAAACGGATGAATTTGACAACAATATTGGGCATGCTAGAATCCTCATGAAAAATGGAGTGGGTATGTGCGCTCTCACGCAATTCCGAGACAGTGACAAAAATTTCATTCTTTTGACCTCAAATTAGCCAGAAACGCGTTTTTCTCCGTTCAGGGCCCAAACGGATGAATTTGACAACAATATTGGGCATTCTAGAATCCTCATGAAAAATGGAGTGGGTATGTGCGTTTTCACGCAATTCCGAGATAGTGACAAAAATTTCATTCTTTTGACCTCAAATTAGCCAGAAACGCGTTTCCCTCCGTTCAGGGCCCAAACGGATGAATTTGACAACAATATTGGGCATTCTAGAATCCTTATGAAAAATGTAGTGGGTATGTGCGTTTTCACGCAATTCCGAGACAGTCACAAAAATTTCATTCTTTTGACCTCAAATTAGCCAGAAACGCGTTTCCCTCCGTTGCGGGCCCAAACGGATGAATTTGGCAACAATATTGGGCATTCTAGAATCCTCATGAAAAATGGAGTGGGTATGTGCGTTTTCACGCAATTCCGAGACAGTGACAAAAATTTCATTCTTTTGACCTCAAATTAGCCACAAACGCGTTTTTCTCCGTTCAGGGCCCAAACGGATGAATTTGACAACAATATTGGGCATTCTAGAACCCTCATGAAAAATGGAGTGGGTATGTGCGTTTTCACGCAATTCCGAGACAGTGACAAAAATTTCATTCTTTTGACCTCAAATTAGCCACAAACGCGTTTTTCTCCGTTCAGGGCCCAAACGGATGAATTTGACAACAATATTGGGCATTGTAGAATCCTCATGAAAAATCGAGTGGGTATGTTCGTTTTCACGCAATTCCGAGACAGTGACAAAAATTTCATTCTTTTGACCTCAAATTAGCCAGAAACGCGTTTTTCTCCGTTCAGGGCCCAAACGGATGAATTTGACAACAATATTCGGCATTCTAGAATCCTCATTAAAAATGAAGTGGGTATGTGCGTTTTCACGCAATTCCGAGACAGTGACAAAAATTTCATTCTTTTGACCTCAAATTAGCCAGAAACGCGTTTCCCTCCGTTCCGGGCCCAAACGGATGAATTTGACAACAATATTGGGCATTCTAGAATCCTCATGAAAAATGGAGTGGGTATGTGCGTTTTCAAGCAATTCCGCGACAGTGAAAAAAATTTCATTCTTTTGACCTCAAATTAGCCAGAAAAGCGTTTTTCTCCGTTCAGGGCCCAAACGGATGAATTTGACAACAATATTGGGCATTCTAGAATCCTCATGAAAAATCGAGTGGGTATGTGCGTTTTCACGCAATTCCGAGACAATGACAAAAATTTCATTCTTTTGACCTCAAAGTAGCCAGAAACGCGTTTTTCTCCGTTCAGGGCCCAAACGGATGAATTTGACAACAATATTGCGCATTCTAGAATCCTCATGAAAAATGGAGTGGGTATGTGCGTTTTCACGCAATTCCGAGACAGTGACAAAAATTTCATTCTTTTGACCTCAAAGTAGCCAGAAACGCGTTTTTCTCCGTTCTGGGCCCAAACGGATGAATTTGACAACAATATTGAGCATTCTAGAATCCTCATGAAAAATGGAGTGGGTATGTGCGTTTTCACGCAATTCCGAGACAGTGACAAAAATTTCATTCTTTTGACCACAAATTAGCCAGAAACGCGTTTCCCTCCGTTCAGGGCCCAAACGAATGAATTTGACAACAATATTGGGCATTCTAGAATCCTCATGAAAAATGAAATGGGTATGTGCGTTTTCAAGCAATTCCGAGACAGAGACAAAAATTTCATTCTTTTGACCTCAAATTAGCCAGAAACGCGTTTCCCTCCGTTCAGGGCCCAAACGGATGAATTTGACAACAATATTGGGCATTCTAGAATCCTCATGAAAAATGGAGTTGGTATGTGCGTTTTCATGCAATTCCGAGACAGTGACAAAAATTTCATTCTTTTGACCTCAAATTAGGCAGAAACGCGTTTCCCTCCGTTCAGGGCCCAAACGGATGAATTTGACAACAATATTGGGCATTCTAGAATCCTCATGAAAAATGGAGTGGGTATGTGCGTTTTCACGCAATTCCGAGACAGTGACAAAAATTTCATTCTTTTGACCACAAATTAGCCAGAAACGCGTTTCCCTCCGTTCAGGGCCCAAACGGATGAATTTGACAACAATATTGGGCATTCTAGAATCCTCATGAAAAATGGAGTGGGTATGTGCGTTTTCACGCAATTCCGAGACAGTGACAAAAATTTCATTCTTTTGACCTCAAATTCGCCAGAAACGCGTTTCCCTCCGTTCCGGGCCCAAACGGATGAATTTTACAACAATATTGGGCATTCTAGAATCCTCATGAAAAATGGAGTTGGTATGTGCGTTTTCACGCAATTCCGAGACAGTGACAAAAATTTCATTCTTTTGACCTCAAATTAGCCACAAACGCGTTTTTCTCCGTTCAGGGCCCAAACGGATGAATTTGACAACAATATTGGGCATTGTAGAATCCTCATGAAAAATCGAGTGGGTATGTTCGTTTTCACGCAATTCCGAGACAGTGACAAAAATTTCATTCTTTTGACCTCAAATTAGCCAGAAACGCGTTTCCCTCCGTTCAGGGCCCAAACGGATGAATTTGACAACAATATTGGGCATTCTAGAATCCTCATGAAAAATCGAGTGGGTATGTGCGTTTTCACGCAATTCCGAGAGAGTGACAAAAATTTCATTCTTTTGACCTCAAATTAGCCAGAAACGAGTTTCCCTCCGTTTCGGGCCCAAACGGATGAATTTGACAACAATATTGGGCATTCTAGAATCCTCATGAAAAATCGAGTGGGTATGTGCGTTTTCACGCAATTCCGAGACAGTGACAAAAATTTCATTCTTTTGACCTCAAATTAGCCAGAAACGCGTTTCCCTCCGTTCCGGGCCCAAACGGATGAATTTGACAACAATATTGGGCATTCTAGAATCCTCATGAAAAATGGAGTGGGTATGTGCGTTTTCAAGCAATTCCGCGACAGTGAAAAAAATTTCATTCTTTTGACCTCAAATTAGCCAGAAAAGCGTTTTTCTCCGTTCAGGGCCCAAACGGATGAATTTGACAACAATATTGGGCATTCTAGAATCCTCATGAAAAATCGAGTGGGTATGTGCGTTTTCACGCAATTCCGAGACAGTGACAAAAATTTCATTCTTTTGACCTCAAAGTAGGCAGAAACGCGTTTTTCTCCGTTCAGGGCCCAAACGGATGAATTTCACAACAATATTGGGCATTCTAGAATCCTCATGAAAAATGGAGTGGGTATGTGCGTTTTCACGCAATTCCGAGAGAGTGACAAAAATTTTATTCTTTTGACCTCAAAGTAGCCAGAAACGCGTTTTTCTCTGTTCAGGGCCCAAACGGATGAATTTGACAACAATATTGGGCATTCTAGAATCCTCATGTAAAATGGAGTGGGTATGTGCGTTTTCAAGCAATTCCGAGACAGAGACAAAAATTTCATTCTTTTGACCTCAAATTAGCCAGAAACGCGTTTCCCTCCGTTCCGGGCCCAAACGGATGAATTTGACAACAATATTGGGCATTCTAGAATCCTCATGAAAAATGGAGTTGGTATGTGTGTTTTCATGCAATTCCGAGACAGTGACAAAAATTTCATTCTTTTGACCTCAAATTAGGCAGAAACGCGTTTTTCTCCGTTCAGGGCCCAAACGGATGAATTTGACAACAATATTGGGCATTCTAGAATCCTCATGAAAAATGGAGTGGGTATGTGCGTTTTCACGCAATTCCGAGACAGTGACAAAAATTTCATTCTTTTGACCACAAATTAGCCAGAAACGCGTTTCCCTCCGTTCAGGACCCAAACGGATGAAATTGACAACAATATTGGGCATTCTAGAATCCTCATGAAAAATGGAGTGGGTATGTGCGTTTTCATGCAATTCCGAGACAGTGACAAAAATTTCATTCTTTTGACCTCAAATTCGCCAGAAACCCGTTTCCCTCCGTTCCGGGCCCAAACGGATGAATTTGACAACAATATTGGGCATTCTAGAATCCTCATGAAAAATGGAGTTGGTATGTGTGTTTTCATGCAATTCCGAGACAGTGACAAAAATTTCATTCTTTTGACCTCAAATTAGGCAGAAACGCGTTTTTCTCCGTTCAGGGCCCAAACGGATGAATTTGACAACAATATTGGGCATTCTAGAATCCTCATGAAAAATGGAGTGGGTATGTGCGTTTTTAAGCAATTCCGAGACAGTGAGAAAAATTTCATTCTTTTGACCTCAAATTAGCCAGAAACGCGTTTTTCTCCGTTCAGGGCCCAAACGGATGAATTTGACAACAATATTGGGCATTCTAGAATCCTCATGAAAAATCGAGTGGGTATGTGCGTTTTCACGCAATTCCGAGACAGTGACAAAAATTTCATTCTTTTGACCTCAAATTAGCCAGAAACGCGTTTCCCTCCGTTCCGGGCCCAAACGGATGAATTTGACAACAATATTGGGCATTCTAGAATCCTCATGAAAAATGGAGTGGGTATGTGCGTTTTCAAGCAATTCCGCGACAGTGAAAAAAATTTCATTCTTTTGACCTCAAATTAGCCAGAAACGCGTTTCCCTCCGTTCAGGGCCCAAACGGATGAATTTGACAACAATATTGGGCATTCTAGAATCCTCATGAAAAATCGAGTGGGTATGTGCGTTTTCACGCAATTCCGAGAGAGTGACAAAAATTTCATTCTTTTGACCTCAAATTAGCCAGAAACGAGTTTCCCTCCGTTTCGGGCCCAAACGGATGAATTTGACAACAATATTGGGCATTCTAGAATCCTCATGAAAAATCGAGTGGGTATGTGCGTTTTCACGCAATTCCGAGACAGTGACAAAAATTTCATTCTTTTGACCTCAAATTAGCCAGAAACGCGTTTCCCTCCGTTCCGGGCCCAAACGGATGAATTTGACAACAATATTGGGCATTCTAGAATCCTCATGAAAAATGGAGTGGGTATGTGCGTTTTCCAGCAATTCCGCGACAGTGAAAAAAATTTCATTCTTTTGACCTCAAATTAGCCAGAAAAGCGTTTTTCTCCGTTCAGGGCCCAAACGGATGAATTTGACAACAATATTGGGCATTCTAGAATCCTCATGAAAAATCGAGTGGGTATGTGCGTTTTCACGCAATTCCGAGACAGTGACAAAAATTTCATTCTTTTGACCTCAAATTAGCCAGAAACGCGTTTCCCTCCGTTCAGGGCCCAAACGGATGAATTTGACAACAATATTGGGCATTCTAGAATCCTCATGAAAAATGGAGTGGGTATGTGCGTTTTTAAGCAATTCCGAGACAGTGAGAAAAATTTCATTCTTTTGACCTCAAATTAGCCAGAAACGCGTTTTTCTCCGTTCAGGGCCCAAACGGATGAATTTGACAACAATATTGGGCATTCTAGAATCCTCATGAAAAATCGAGTGGGTATGTGCGTATTCACGCAATTCCGAGACAGTGACAAAAATTTCATTCTTTTGACCTCAAATTAGCCAGAAACGCGTTTCCCTCCGTTCCGGGCCCAAACGGATGAATTTGACAACAATATTGGGCATTCTAGAATCCTCATGAAAAATGGAGTGGGTATGTGCGTTTTCAAGCAATTCCGCGACAGTGAAAAAAATTTCATTCTTTTGACCTCAAATTAGCCAGAAACGCGTTTCCCTCCGTTCAGGGCCCAAACGGATGAATTTGACAACAATATTGGGCATTCTAGAATCCTCATGAAAAATCGAGTGGGTATGTGCGTTTTCACGCAATTCCGAGAGAGTGACAAAAATTTCATTCTTTTGACCTCAAATTAGCCAGAAACGCGTTTCCCTCCGTTTCGGGCCCAAACGGATGAATTTGACAACAATATTGGGCATTCTAGAATCCTCATGAAAAATCGAGTGGGTGTGTGCGTTTTCAAGCAATTCCGCGACAGTGAAAAAAATTTCATTCTTTTGACCTCAAATTAGCCAGAAAAGCGTTTTTCTCCGTTCAGGGCCCAAACGGATGAATTTGACAACAATATTGGGCATTCTAGAATCCTCATGAAAAATCGAGTGGGTATGTGCGTTTTCATGCAATTCCGAGACAGTGACAAAAATTTCATTCTTTTGACCTCAAATTAGCCAGAAACGCGTTTTTCTCCGTTCAGGGCCCAAACGGATGAATTTGACAACAATATTCGGCATTCTAGAATCCTCATGAAAAATGAAGTGGGTATGTGCGTTTTCACGCAATTCCGAGACAGTGACAACAATTTCATTCTTTTGACCTCAAATTAGCCAGAAACGCGTTTTTCTCTGTTCAGGGCCCAAACGGATGAATTTGACAACAATATTGGGCATTCTAGAATCCTCATGAAAAATGGAGTGGGTATGTGCCTTTTCAAGCAATTCCGAGACAGTGACAAAAATTTCATTCTTTTGACCTCAAATTAGCCAGAAACGCGTTTCCCTCCGTTCCGGGCCCAAACGGATGAATTTGACAACAATATTGGGCATTCTAGAATCCTCATGAAAAATGGAGTTGGTATGTGCCTTTTCAAGCAATTCCGAGACAGTGACAAAAATTTCATTCTTTTGACCTCAAATTAGCCAGAAACGCGTTTCCCTCCGTTCCGGGCCCAAACGGATGAATTTGACAACAATATTGGGCATTCTAGAATCCTCATGAAAAATGGAGTTGGTATGTGTGTTTTCACGCAATTCCGAGACAGTCACAACAATTTCATTCTTTTGACCTCAAATTAGCCAGAAACGCGTTTTTCTCCGTTCAGGGCCCAAACGGATGAATTTGACAACAATATTGGGCATTCTAGAATCCTCATGAAAAATGGAGTGGGTATGTGCGTTTTCACGCAATTCCGAGACAGTGACAAAAATTTCATTCTTTTGACCTCAAATTAGCCAGAAACGCGTTTTTCTCCGTTCAGGGCCCAAACGGATGAATTTGACAACAATATTGGGCATTCTAGAATCCTCATGAAAAATGGAGTGGGTATGTGCGTTGTCACGCAATTCCGAGATAGTGACAAAAATTTCATTCTTTTGACCTCAAATTAGCCAGAAACGCGTTTTTCTCCGTTCAGGGCCCAAACGGATGAATTTGACAACAATATTGGGCATTCTAGAATCCTTATGAAAAATGTAGTGGGTATGTGCGTTTTCACGCAATTCCGAGATAGTGACAAAAATTTCATTCTTTTGACCTCAAATTAGCCAGAAACGCGTTTCCCTCCGTTCAGGGCCCAAACGGATGAATTTGGCAACAATATTGGGCATTCTAGAATCCTCATGAAAAATGGAGTGGGTATGTGCGTTTTCACGCAATTCCGAGACAGTCACAAAAATTTCATTCTTTTGACCTCAAATTAGCCACAAACGCGTTTTTCTCCGTTCAGGGCCCAAACGGATGAATTTGACAACAATATTGGGCATTCTAGAACCCTCATGAAAAATGGAGTGGGTATGTGCGTTTTCACGCAATTCCGAGACAGTGACAAAAATTTCATTCTTTTGACCTCAAATTAGCCACAAACGCGTTTTTCTCCGTTCAGGGCCCAAACGGATGAATTTGACAACAATATTGGGCATTGTAGAATCCTCATGAAAAATCGAGTGGGTATGTTCGTTTTCACGCAATTCCGAGACAGTGACAAAAATTTCATTCTTTTGACCTCAAATTAGCCAGAAACGCGTTTTTCTCCGTTCAGGGCCCAAACGGATGAATTTGACAACAATATTCGGCATTCTAGAATCCTCATGAAAAATGAAGTGGGTATGTGCGTTTTCACGCAATTCCGAGACAGTGACAAAAATTTCATTCTTTTGACCTCAAATTAGCCAGAAACGCGTTTCCCTCCGTTCCGGGCCCAAACGGATGAATTTGACAACAATATTGGGCATTCTAGAATCCTCATGAAAAATGGAGTGGGTATGTGCGTTTTCAAGCAATTCCGCGACAGTGAAAAAAATTTCATTCTTTTGACCTCAAATTAGCCAGAAAAGCGTTTTTCTCCGTTCAGGGCCCAAACGGATGAATTTGACAACAATATTGGGCATTCTAGAATCCTCATGAAAAATCGAGTGGGTATGTGCGTTTTCACGCAATTCCGAGACAATGACAAAAATTTCATTCTTTTGACCTCAAAGTAGCCAGAAACGCGTTTTTCTCCGTTCAGGGCCCAAACGGATGAATTTGACAACAATATTGCGCATTCTAGAATCCTCATGAAAAATGGAGTGGGTATGTGCGTTTTCACGCAATTCCGAGACAGTGACAAAAATTTCATTCTTTTGACCTCAAAGTAGCCAGAAACGCGTTTTTCTCCGTTCTGGGCCCAAACGGATGAATTTGACAACAATATTGAGCATTCTAGAATCCTCATGAAAAATGGAGTGGGTATGTGCGTTTTCACGCAATTCCGAGACAGTGACAAAAATTTCATTCTTTTGACCTCAAATTAGCCACAAACGCGTTTTTCTCCGTTCAGGGCCCAAACGGATGAATTTGACAACAATATTGGGCATGCTAGAATCCTCATGAAAAATGGAGTGGGTATGTGCGCTCTCACGCAATTCCGAGACAGTGACAAAAATTTCATTCTTTTGACCTCAAATTAGCCAGAAACGCGTTTTTCTCCGTTCAGGGCCCAAACGGATGAATTTGACAACAATATTGGGCATTCTAGAATCCTCATGAAAAATGGAGTGGGTATGTGCGTTTTCACGCAATTCCGAGATAGTGACAAAAATTTCATTCTTTTGACCTCAAATTAGCCAGAAACGCGTTTCCCTCCGTTCAGGGCCCAAACGGATGAATTTGACAACAATATTGGGCATTCTAGAATCCTTATGAAAAATGTAGTGGGTATGTGCGTTTTCACGCAATTCCGAGACAGTCACAACAATTTCATTCTTTTGACCTCAAATTAGCCAGAAACGCGTTTCCCTCCGTTGCGGGCCCAAACGGATGAATTTGGCAACAATATTGGGCATTCTAGAATCCTCATGAAAAATGGAGTGGGTATGTGCGTTTTCACGCAATTCCGAGACAGTGACAAAAATTTCATTCTTTTGACCTCAAATTAGCCACAAACGCGTTTTTCTCCGTTCAGGGCCCAAACGGATGAATTTGACAACAATATTGGGCATTCTAGAACCCTCATGAAAAATGGAGTGGGTATGTGCGTTTTCACGCAATTCCGAGACAGTGACAAAAATTTCATTCTTTTGACCTCAAATTAGCCACAAACGCGTTTTTCTCCGTTCAGGGCCCAAACGGATGAATTTGACAACAATATTGGGCATTGTAGAATCCTCATGAAAAATCGAGTGGGTATGTTCGTTTTCACGCAATTCCGAGACAGTGACAAAAATTTCATTCTTTTGACCTCAAATTAGCCAGAAACGCGTTTTTCTCCGTTCAGGGCCCAAACGGATGAATTTGACAACAATATTCGGCATTCTAGAATCCTCATGAAAAATGAAGTGGGTATGTGCGTTTTCACGCAATTCCGAGACAGTGACAAAAATTTCATTCTTTTGACCTCAAATTAGCCAGAAACGCGTTTCCCTCCGTTCCGGGCCCAAACGGATGAATTTGACAACAATATTGGGCATTCTAGAATCCTCATGAAAAATGGAGTGGGTATGTGCGTTTTCAAGCAATTCCGCGACAGTGAAAAAAATTTCATTCTTTTGACCTCAAATTAGCCAGAAAAGCGTTTTTCTCCGTTCAGGGCCCAAACGGATGAATTTGACAACAATATTGGGCATTCTAGAATCCTCATGAAAAATCGAGTGGGTATGTGCGTTTTCACGCAATTCCGAGACAATGACAAAAATTTCATTCTTTTGACCTCAAAGTAGCCAGAAAAGCATTTTTCTCCGTTCAGGGCCCAAACGGATGAATTTGACAACAATATTGGGCATTCTAGAATCCTCATGTAAAATGGAGTGGGTATGTGCGTTTTCAAGCAATTCCGAGACAGAGACAAAAATTTCATTCTTTTGACCTCAAATTAGCCAGAAACGCGTTTCCCTCCGTTCCGGGCCCAAACGGATGAATTTGACAACAATATTGGGCATTCTAGAATCCTCATGAAAAATGGAGTTGGTATGTGTGTTTTCATGCAATTCCGAGACAGTGACAAAAATTTCATTCTTTTGACCTCAAATTAGGCAGAAACGCGTTTTTCTCCGTTCAGGGCCCAAACGGATGAATTTGACAACAATATTGGGCATTCTAGAATCCTCATGAAAAATGGAGTGGGTATGTGCGTTTTCACGCAATTCCGAGACAGTGACAAAAATTTCATTCTTTTGACCACAAATTAGCCAGAAACGCGTTTCCCTCCGTTCAGGACCCAAACGGATGAATTTGACAACAATATTGGGCATTCTAGAATCCTCATGAAAAATGGAGTGGGTATGTGCGTTTTCATGCAATTCCGAGACAGTGACAAAAATTTCATTCTTTTGACCTCAAATTCGCCAGAAACCCGTTTCCCTCCGTTCCGGGCCCAAACGGATGAATTTGACAACAATATTGGGCATTCTAGAATCCTCATGAAAAATGGAGTGGGTATGTGCGTTTTCACGCAATTCCGAGACAGTGACAAAAATTTCATTCTTTTGACCACAAATTAGCCAGAAACGCGTTTCCCTCCGTTCAGGACCCAAACGGATGAATTTGACAACAATATTGGGCATTCTAGAATCCTCATGAAAAATGGAGTGGGTATGTGCGTTTTTAAGCAATTCCGAGACAGTGAGAAAAATTTCATTCTTTTGACCTCAAATTAGCCAGAAACGCGTTTTTCTCCGTTCAGGGCCCAAACGGATGAATTTGACAACAATATTGGGCATTCTAGAATCCTCATGAAAAATCGAGTGGGTATGTGCGTTTTCACGCAATTCCGAGACAGTGACAAAAATTTCATTCTTTTGACCTCAAATTAGCCAGAAACGCGTTTCCCTCCGTTCCGGGCCCAAACGGATGAATTTGACAACAATATTGGGCATTCTAGAATCCTCATGAAAAATGGAGTGGGTATGTGCGTTTTCAAGCAATTCCGCGACAGTGAAAAAAATTTCATTCTTTTGACCTCAAATTAGCCAGAAAAGCGTTTTTCTCCGTTCAGGGCCCAAACGGATGAATTTGACAACAATATTGGGCATTCTAGAATCCTCATGAAAAATCGAGTGGGTATGTGCGTTTTCACGCAATTCCGAGACAGTGACAAAAATTTCATTCTTTTGACCTCAAAGTAGGCAGAAACGCGTTTTTCTCCGTTCAGGGCCCAAACGGATGAATTTCACAACAATATTGGGCATTCTAGAATCCTCATGAAAAATGGAGTGGGTATGTGCGTTTTCACGCAATTCCGAGAGAGTGACAAAAATTTTATTCTTTTGACCTCAAAGTAGCCAGAAACGCGTTTTTCTCCGTTCAGGGCCCAACGGATGAATTTGACAACAATATTGGGCATTCTAGAATCCTCATGAAAAATGGAGTGGGTATGTGCGTTTTCAAGCAATTCCGCGACAGTGAAAAAAATTTCATTCTTTTGACCTCAAATTAGCCAGAAAAGCGTTTTTCTCCGTTCAGGGCCCAAACGGATGAATTTGACAACAATATTGGGCATTCTAGAATCCTCATGAAAAATCGAGTGGGTATGTGCGTTTTCACGCAATTCCGAGACAATGACAAAAATTTCATTCTTTTGACCTCAAATTAGGCAGAAACGCGTTTTTCTCCGTTCAGGGCCCAAACGGATGAATTTGACAACAATATTGGGCATTCTAGAATCCTCATGAAAAATGGAGTGGGTATGTGCGTTTTCACGCAATTCCGAGACAGTGACAAAAATTTCATTCTTTTGACCACAAATTAGCCAGAAACGCGTTTCCCTCCGTTCAGGACCCAAACGGATGAATTTGACAACAATATTGGGCATTCTAGAATCCTCATGAAAAATGGAGTGGGTATGTGCGTTTTCATGCAATTCCGAGACAGTGACAAAAATTTCATTCTTTTGACCTCAAATTCGCCAGAAACCCGTTTCCCTCCGTTCCGGGCCCAAACGGATGAATTTGACAACAATATTGGGCATTCTAGAATCCTCATGAAAAATGGAGTGGGTATGTGCGTTTTCACGCAATTCCGAGACAGTGACAAAAATTTCATTCTTTTGACCACAAATTAGCCAGAAACGCGTTTCCCTCCGTTCAGGACCCAAACGGATGAATTTGACAACAATATTGGGCATTCTAGAATCCTCATGAAAAATGGAGTGGGTATGTGCGTTTTTAAGCAATTCCGAGACAGTGAGAAAAATTTCATTCTTTTGACCTCAAATTAGCCAGAAACGCGTTTTTCTCCGTTCAGGGCCCAAACGGATGAATTTGACAACAATATTGGGCATTCTAGAATCCTCATGAAAAATCGAGTGGGTATGTGCGTTTTCACGCAATTCCGAGACAGTGACAAAAATTTCATTCTTTTGACCTCAAATTAGCCAGAAACGCGTTTCCCTCCGTTCCGGGCCCAAACGGATGAATTTGACAACAATATTGGGCATTCTAGAATCCTCATGAAAAATGGAGTGGGTATGTGCGTTTTCAAGCAATTCCGCGACAGTGAAAAAAATTTCATTCTTTTGACCTCAAATTAGCCAGAAAAGCGTTTTTCTCCGTTCAGGGCCCAAACGGATGAATTTGACAACAATATTGGGCATTCTAGAATCCTCATGAAAAATCGAGTGGGTATGTGCGTTTTCACGCAATTCCGAGACAGTGACAAAAATTTCATTCTTTTGACCTCAAAGTAGGCAGAAACGCGTTTTTCTCCGTTCAGGGCCCAAACGGATGAATTTCACAACAATATTGGGCATTCTAGAATCCTCATGAAAAATGGAGTGGGTATGTGCGTTTTCACGCAATTCCGAGAGAGTGACAAAAATTTTATTCTTTTGACCTCAAAGTAGCCAGAAACGCGTTTTTCTCCGTTCAGGGCCCAACGGATGAATTTGACAACAATATTGGGCATTCTAGAATCCTCATGAAAAATGGAGTGGGTATGTGCGTTTTCAAGCAATTCCGCGAAAGTGAAAAAAATTTCATTCTTTTGACCTCAAATTAGCCAGAAAAGCGTTTTTCTCCGTTCAGGGCCCAAACGGATGAATTTGACAACAATATTGGGCATTCTAGAATCCTCATGAAAAATCGAGTGGGTATGTGCGTTTTCACGCAATTCCGAGACAATGACAAAAATTTCATTCTTTTGACCTCAAAGTAGCCAGAAACGCATTTTTCTCCGTTCAGGGCCCAAACGGATGAATTTGACAACAATATTGGGCATTCTAGAATCCTCATGTAAAATGGAGTGGGTATGTGCGTTTTCAAGCAATTCCGAGACAGAGACAAAAATTTCATTCTTTTGACCTCAAATTAGCCAGAAACGCGTTTCCCTCCGTTCCGGGCCCAAACGGATGAATTTGACAACAATATTGGGCATTCTAGAATCCTCATGAAAAATGGAGTTGGTATGTGTGTTTTCATGCAATTCCGAGACAGTGACAAAAATTTCATTCTTTTGACCTCAAATTAGGCAGAAACGCGTTTTTCTCCGTTCAGGGCCCAAACGGATGAATTTGACAACAATATTGGGCATTCTAGAATCCTCATGAAAAATGGAGTGGGTATGTGCGTTTTCACGCAATTCCGAGACAGTGACAAAAATTTCATTCTTTTGACCACAAATTAGCCAGAAACGCGTTTCCCTCCGTTCAGGACCCAAACGGATGAATTTGACAACAATATTGGGCATTCTCGAATCCTCATGAAAAATGGAGTGGGTATGTGCGTTTTCATGCAATTCCGAGACAGTGACAAAAATTTCATTCTTTTGACCTCAAATTCGCCAGAAACCCGTTTCCCTCCGTTCCGGGCCCAAACGGATGAATTTGACAACAATATTGGGCATTCTAGAATCCTCATGAAAAATGGAGTTGGTATGTGTGTTTTCATGCAATTCCGAGACAGTGACAAAAATTTCATTCTTTTGACCTCAAATTAGGCAGAAACGCGTTTTTCTCCGTTCAGGGCCCAAACGGATGAATTTGACAACAATATTGGGCATTCTAGAATCCTCATGAAAAATGGAGTGGGTATGTGCGTTTTTAAGCAATTCCGAGACAGTGAGAAAAATTTCATTCTTTTGACCTCAAATTAGCCAGAAACGCGTTTTTCTCCGTTCAGGGCCCAAACGGATGAATTTGACAACAATATTGGGCATTCTAGAATCCTCATGAAAAATCGAGTGGGTATGTGCGTTTTCACGCAATTCCGAGACAGTGACAAAAATTTCATTCTTTTGACCTCAAATTAGCCAGAAACGCGTTTCCCTCCGTTCCGGGCCCAAACGGATGAATTTGACAACAATATTGGGCATTCTAGAATCCTCATGAAAAATGGAGTGGGTATGTGCGTTTTCAAGCAATTCCGCGACAGTGAAAAAAATTTCATTCTTTTGACCTCAAATTAGCCAGAAAAGCGTTTTTCTCCGTTCAGGGCCCAAACGGATGAATTTGACAACAATATTGGGCATTCTAGAATCCTCATGAAAAATCGAGTGGGTATGTGCGTTTTCACGCAATTCCGAGACAGTGACAAAAATTTCATTCTTTTGACCTCAAAGTAGGCAGAAACGCGTTTTTCTCCGTTCAGGGCCCAAACGGATGAATTTCACAACAATATTGGGCATTCTAGAATCCTCATGAAAAATGGAGTGGGTATGTGCGTTTTCACGCAATTCCGAGAGAGTGACAAAAATTTTATTCTTTTGACCTCAAAGTAGCCAGAAACGCGTTTTTCTCCGTTCAGGGCCCAACGGATGAATTTGACAACAATATTGGGCATTCTAGAATCCTCATGAAAAATGGAGTGGGTATGTGCGTTTTCAAGCAATTCCGAGACAGAGACAAAAATTTCATTCTTTTGACCTCAAATTAGCCAGAAACGCGTTTCCCTCCGTTCCGGGCCCAAACGGATGAATTTGACAACAATATTGGGCATTCTAGTATCCTCATGAAAAATGGAGTGGGTATGTGCGTTTTCAAGCAATTCCGCGATAGTGAAAAAAATTTCATTCTTTTGACCTCAAATTAGCCAGAAAAGCGTTTTTCTCCGTTCAGGGCCCAAACGGATGAATTTGACAACAATATTGGGCATTCTAGAATCCTCATGAAAAATCGAGTGGGTATGTGCGTTTTCACGCAATTCCGAGACAGTGACAAAAATTATTCTAGTATCCTCATGAAAAATGGAGTGGGTATGTGCGTTTTCAAGCAATTCCGCGATAGTGAAAAAAATTTCATTCTTTTGACCTCAAATTAGCCAGAAAAGCGTTTTTCTCCGTTCAGGGCCCAAACGGATGAATTTGACAACAATATTGGGCATTCTAGAATCCTCATGAAAAATGGAGTGGGTATGTGCGTTTTCACGCAATTCCGAGACAGTGACAAAAATTTCATTCTTTTGACCACAAATTAGCCAGAAACGCGTTTCCCTCCGTTCAGGGCCCAAACGGATGAATTTGACAACAATATTGGGCATTCTAGAATCCTCATGAAAAATGGAGTTGGTATGTGTGTTTTCATGCAATTCCGAGACAGTGACAAAAATTTCATTCTTTTGACCTCAAATTAGGCAGAAACGCGTTTTTCTCCGTTCAGGGCCCAAACGGATGAATTTGACAACAATATTGGGCATTCTAGAATCCTCATGAAAAATGGAGTGGGTATGTGCGTTTTCAAGCAATTCCGAGACAGTGACAAAAATTTCATTCTTTTGACCTCAAATTAGCCAGAAACGCGTTTCCCTCCGTTCCGGGCCCAAACGGATGAATTTGACAACAATATTGGGCATTCTAGAATCCTCATGAAAAATGGAGTGGGTATGTGCGTTTTCAAGCAATTCCGAGACAGTGACAAAAATTTCATTCTTTTGACCTCAAATTAGCCAGAAACGCGTTTCCCTCCGTTCCGGGCCCAAACGGATGAATTTGACAACAATATTGGGCATTCTAGTATCCTCATGAAAAATGGAGTGGGTATGTGCGTTTTCAAGCAATTCCGCGATAGTGAAAAAAATTTCATTCTTTTGACCTCAAATTAGCCAGAAAAGCGTTTTTCTCCGTTCAGGGCCCAAACGGATGAATTTGACAACAATATTGGGCATTCTAGAATCCTCATGAAAAATCGAGTGGGTATGTGCGTTTTCACGCAATTCCGAGACAGTGACAAAAATTATTCTAGTATCCTCATGAAAAATGGAGTGGGTATGTGCGTTTTCAAGCAATTCCGCGATAGTGAAAAAAATTTCATTCTTTTGACCTCAAATTAGCCAGAAAAGCGTTTTTCTCCGTTCAGGGCCCAAACGGATGAATTTGACAACAATATTGGGCATTCTAGAATCCTCATGAAAAATCGAGTGGGTATGTGCGTTTTCACGCAATTCCGAGACAGTGACAAAAATTTCATTCTTTTGACCACAAATTAGCCAGAAACGCGTTTCCTCCGTTCAGGGCCCAAACGGATGAATTTGACAACAATATTCGGCATTCTAGAATCCTCATGAAAAATGAAGTGGGTATGTGCGTTTTCACGCAATTCCGAGAGAGTGACAAAAATTTTATTCTTTTGACCTCAAAGTAGCCAGAAACGCGTTTTTCTCCGTTCAGGGCCCAACGGATGAATTTGACAACAATATTGGGCATTCTAGAATCCTCATGAAAAATGGAGTGGGTATGTGCGTTTTCAAGCAATTCCGAGACAGAGACAAAAATTTCATTCTTTTGACCTCAAATTAGCCAGAAACGCGTTTCCCTCCGTTCCGGGCCCAAACAGATGAATTTGACAACAATATTGGGCATTCTAGAATCCTCGTGAAAAATGGAGTGGGTATGTGCGTTTTCACGCAATTCGAGACAGTGACAAAAATTTCATTCTTTTGACCTCAAAGTAGCCAGAAACGCGTTTTTCTCCGTTCAGGGCCCAAACGGATGAATTTCACAACAATATTGGGCATTCTAGAATCCTCATGAAAAATGGAGTGGGTATGTGCGTTTTCAAGCAATTCCGAGACAGTGACAAAAATTTCATTCTTTTGACCTCAAATTAGCCAGAAACGCGTTTTTCTCCGTTCAGGGCCCAAACGGATGAATTTCACAACAATATTGGGCATTCTAGAATCCTCATGAAAAATGGAGTGGGTATGTGCGTTTTCAAGCAATTCCGAGACAGTGACAAAAATTTCATTCTTTTGACCTCAAATTAGCCAGAAACGCGTTTCCCTCCGTTCCGGTCCCAAACGGATGAATTTGACAACAATATTGGGCATTCTAGAATCCTCATGAAAAATGGAGTTGGTATGTGTGTTTTCATGCAATTCCGAGACAGTGACAAAAATTTCATTCTTTTGACCTCAAATTAGGCAGAAACGCGTTTTTCTCCGTTCAGGGCCCAAACGGATGAATTTGACAACAATATTGGGCATTCTAGAATCCTCTGAAAAATGGAGTGGGTATGTGCGTTTTCACGCAATTCCGAGACAGTGACAAAAATTTCATTCTTTTGACCACAAATTAGCCAGAAACGCGTTTCCCTCCGTTCAGGGCCCAAACGGATGAATTTGACAACAATATTGGGCATTCTAGAATCCTCATGAAAAATGGAGTGGGTATGTGCGTTTTCACGCAATTCCGAGACAGTGACAAAAATTTCATTCTTTTGACCTCAAATTCGCCAGAAACGCGTTTCCCTCCGTTCCGGGCCCAAACGTATGAATTTGACAACAATATTGGGCATTCTAGAATCCTCATGAAAAATGGAGTTGGTATGTGTGTTTTCATGCAATTCCGAGACAGTGACAAAAATTTCATTCTTTTGACCTCAAATTAGGCAGAAACGCGTTTTTCTCCGTTCAGGGCCCAAACGGATGAATTTGACAACAATATTGGGCATTCTAGAATCCTCATGAAAAATGGAGTGGGTATGTGCGTTTTCAAGCAATTCCGAGACAGTGACAAAAATTTCATTCTTTTGACCTCAAATTAGCCAGAA